>JAOXJP010028260.1:0-16956 GCA_025762735.1 Platanus orientalis
ATTGTATAGTGGAATAATTTTTTTGTGAAAATGTTTATGAGGAAGCACCTCAATGTTATATTATTATTCTTGAGAGTTTAATTGTAACTTGTCATAGGAATTGTTACAATTAATGAAGTGTCTGGTTGTAATTATCAAACAATTGAGTTCCTGATGGTAGTTTTAACTCAATTCAAGATGGTGGACCCCATAGACTTAAGGATAAGAGTCCCATAAGGATCCCACACTTCTTAGGGTTTATTTGACCTCTCATAATGTCTATATATAAGGTTACCCACATTTAGATATGATCCTATAACAATTCTAAAAGTAGGAGAGGTGCAAAGAACTTTGAGGCAAGTGTAAAGACTTTGGAGAATGGGTCGGATTGGATTCTTTTGTCCGGTTAATCAATTGAAGTAATTATAAACTTCATTTGTGATTAGATCTCAGAGATTCATATGGTGATCATAGGAAAACATATTTTGATGTGTGATTTGATCAATTTAACTTTCCTAATTTTAATGTTCAAGAACAGTAATCTTCCAATAGTATGAACACTAATGATTACACTTTTATATAAAAAAAGATACATTGGAGTTAGAAGAAGGTATGTCAACGATCTTATTTAACGAGATTAGGAGGACATACAGTCTTGAGGGAGCACAAGAACAAGTGTTGATGGATCAAGAGAATTTAAAGAAAAATGTCACTAGAGAATGGATCAAGAAAAGATAATTCAAGATCTAAGTCTTAGGGAGATGATAAAATGTGATGCTACCATTGTAATGATTATAATTATATCATAGGGGATTTCTTATTGCATGTAGAGATGATGGATGAAAGGAGAGGGCACATAGTATTCTATGTATATTTACAAAAATAATTTTCTAGCGCACCTTAACCGCAATACCTTTTCATGTGTTATGTGCTCAATATTATGGGGACAAGGTACATAGGATAGCATTCACCTATTATGTTGGTCGCTTCTCCAGTTTTGCTCTATGCATTTGTTTTCTATTGGCCTTAGTTGTCAAATAAAAAATAATAATAAATCGATGTGGTTATATTGGTGATTTGGGGTTGTGTGTGCTTAATTCAGACCCTCTTGAGAAATATCCTTGGGGTTTGCGATGATGCTGAAAGAATTAGGGTTTGAAGTTGCGGGTGAGTGTGCCATATCTTCAAAGAGTCTAGAATTGTCTTTCAATCTTGTGAGCTGGACAAATTTACATCAATTCTACATAAGCCCTATTCCCTATTCTTGGAAAGGAATTTGGTTCTTGATGTAAGAGATAGTACATAGTGTCCTAGAAATTTAGCCAAACTACAAGTGGTTTTGTATTTACATGTATGAAATGGAGTCACCACCAGTCATGGTGGTGTAATTGGACACCTTGATGGGATGTTTTAGAAAAGTCCCTCTAAAAATAGTCAAACCAAAGATCGCATGTGGGTTCGAGATTCAATTACTTCCACGAAAAGTTTTACACACCTCGGCCTACCCATTCCAAGAATGGTTTCTTACTTTACTCTGTCAAACTGATGTCTATGCATTGGATATTGTACATCTGATTAGGAACTTACCACCCATCATAAACAATGTGATCAGTCTATGTCTTATAGGTGTGCCGAGGAAGATCCAAGTACTAACAAGAGCTACCTAAAGGTAAGTTTGCATTCTACCAAGAGTTGTTTATGGGGGGTCATGGGCTATCAAAAGCTGCTAAGAATATGTCTATGTGCTCCCAAGAGCTCCCTAACATGTGCTACCAAGAGTTGTTTATGGAGGCTCATGCTAGAAGCTCTTGGAAGCATAGAAGTTTAAGTCTTGCGCTTCAAAGAGCTTCTAGCATGTGCAGTTGATGTGAACTATCTATATTTACCCCTAATAAGTGTGTCCAAATGAATGGCACAAAAAAGAACCCATTAGGTGTGAATATGAGCAGCTATTCCATGTATATGGACCCTTTTGGGGCTGTCCAATAATAGCTCCTATGTTCAACTAAATAGTCTATATTCATTTTCATCGAAATAGCCTTGGGGAAAAATCCGATTGGCCATCTCAAATGTATGCAAGCTGCCCATTTGGGATTGCATGAGTTAGTTTATATAGGCCACCAATAGTAGCATTGTTGTTCAACATTGTTAATATTATATGGTTAACCCAAATACACCTTCAATAGATTTATGGGCTTAAGGCCCAATCAATTGTATGCAAGGGTGTATGTGGGAAGCACATAATACCAAATCATACATAAGTAACATGAGACTTCTCTTAAGCCTTGAGGGTTGTTCAAGATCTAAGCCCATCAATTCAGCTATATCATAAGTATCCGAAGGGCATCTAAGTATGTAATGATACAATCCTAGGTTCTAATCATGCAAGAAAATGCATATAGCTTTCATCTCAAATCTTGCTACTTTGAACTGTTTGTACATGGCATACCTGGGGTTTGATCTCTCAACCTCACTCATACATTTTCATAGCCCTGCAACCCACTAATCTATATGTAAATACATTGGTTTGGATGCAAAGTGATTGGGGAAAGACCTGCACTAATCCTTGTATAAAAGTTTTTCATGATACATTGAAAGAATCGCAACAAAATAAGACAACTCAAGAGGGTTTCTGAGGCTAATTGTGTGTGATTTAAAAGAATTTGTAAACGTGCCACAGATTGATACATGATGTGTTTTTGAATTTGGTACCACTTTTTGAGCACCTAATTTTTTCAACTAAGCATTTTTTTGACACTTTTAACCCTTAACACACCACGTATCAGACTCTTTGTCATCACAGACTCACGGACACTTTTTCATCATAGGATATTTGTTTCCAGGTGAAAATAATGGTAATAGATTTTTAAATCAGTATCTTTAATAAAGGTGACATAGAATCCAATATATATAGCATCATAGTCTCCACAAAGTATCAATGCTTCTTTTAATGAGTGGGTATTAAATTTGGTATATTCTATTGTATTTTTTTTAAGAAATAATATTTTGATTTGTTCTAAGAGAATGAGGATGGTGCCTCCCTGGGAAGTGGTTATGCTTGTATGTAGCTAGAGTTTGGATAACAATATTAAAATGTTCAATCAAGTTAATCAAACTTTGGGTGATGTGACCTAAAGATGCAAAATATTCTAATATCACTTAGGTAGTTGGATTCCAAAGATTGTAGCTCTATAGCTAAAGGTGGAGTTTTAAAAAATCACACGTGACTACATGGTTTTAATGAATGAGAAGTATGTTCATTAATATGACACAAACTTCACTAAGAAAGAAAAGTGCAAATTTTCTCCATGATAGTTCCAGAATGTGAGTCAAGGTAGAATATGGTGTACATGTCACGAGTTCTGTATCTTAGCAAAAATACAGGTGGAACCGAATTCTACAGGAAATCTTCAAAAGGTTGGAAATAAAACTAAGTTGGATATTTATTGGATTTTTTGCTTCATTCCAGCCATGGGATCATGAGATGATCCAATGGTGAGAGTTAACTTAGAGTTAAAGACTCCTTTAACAAAATGAGTGTTGACAGCTAGGTTTGGGAAACCTAATATAAAAAGAAACGAAGCAAATGTTCTGTGATAAAGATGCCTCTGTAGTGTCTATGGTGAATTAAAAACAGACACATGTTGTTTTGGAGGGTAAACGGGTTCGAAAAAGTGTTCAGTTGAAAAAGTAGGTGGTCAATAAAAGACATCAAGTTCAAAAATACATCATGTGTCAATCAATGCACGGTAATAGAAGTCTGTCTCAAAACAGACCATCATTCTCCAAAAAGAAAAGAAAAATGAGAGAGAGAGAGAGCCGCACATGGGGTTTTCTCTGGATTTCTTTAAGAGTTTGAGAGTGAGGTATAAGGGGAATAGGTATGGGTTTTGGGTTCCAGCAAACACACCTAATTTGTACGGCTTTTCATATTCTTATAATAAATAAAGCTTATTTCTTTCCTGTGGACGTAGGCATATCATCAAACCACATAAATCTTGGTATCTTTTTCTTTTCTTTTCTTTTGTTTGATCTTATTTTATTATTTTTCTTATTATTTGTTCTAGAATATATATTTGCTACGAAACACAACAAATACAATAATAGGTGGTTTACTTATATCTCCAACAAGTTAGACATTAGATATACAAATGAAGCGTGGGTTCACCATGATCTCATTCGCACTTAGTGTACAGATGGCTTCTTATGTAGTGGGAGCAAATATGAATACAAAAAGGATGTTCTGTCCAGGATGGTGTCCATGACACCAGGAGACGTCATATGGAATAAAATGGGTGCTGATGCATATTTTGAATAAGCAATATTTATTTTATTCCATATGAGGGCCCTGGCGTCCTGGACAGCATCCTATAATTGGTTTTCAAATGGTTGACAATAGAGACGTGCGTGTTGGGAATAGGACACATCATGTCCTTATCTTGAGTTGTGAGTTCTTAGAGGACTGGTCCTCATTAATAATTCACTTTTCACAAGGGGTTAAATTACAACTATGATGAATATTATTGTGACTTGTGAAGTTCAGAGGTTTTTATTAAAATTGTACACATGAAAGAGTTAATTGAGAATATGATTAATCAATTTAAAGTAAAACTAACTAATGGTGAATACCCTGTGAGAAAGGAGTCTCTAATAGATCTCAAACCTAGGGGTGGCAATTCTTGTTGGCGGATCAGGTTTGTGTCGTGTCGAGATAAAGGTACATGATTATATGGCTCAACCCGAACCTGACCCATTTATTAATCGTGTCAAAGCGGGTTGACCTACTTTGACCCAAAACACGTTTACAGTCAACCCTAACCCACTTATTTCATGTTGGGTTTGTGGGTTATGTGGTAATTCGTGTTAGCGGGTCAGATTCATGTAGTGTCAAGACAATGATATACGACTATATGGGTCAACCCAAACCCAACCCACTTATTAATCATGTCAAAACAGATTCCAAAACATGTTTACAGTCAACCCTAACCTGCTTATTTCGTGTTGGATACACAGTCATGTCAAATATTTCCACCCATACCTAAACCCCCTCTCTTTTCTTGTGGTTACTTGGATCTAAAAATAGACCTACAGAGCTAGCCTAGAGTGCCACCAGTTTTACTCTGCAGCATGATACCCTAACGCATCTAGCTAGTTCACATGAATAGAAGAGTAGTAGGACACTTGGGCTGCCAAGTGATGTAGTTTCATAACTTTTTGTTTTAAGTCAAATAATTCCTTGTTATTCATATGTTTGACTAGAGCAAATAAAATTTTAATTGATGTATCTAAAGAGAAAAACTTTCACCCTTTTCTTCAAAGTATTGATTCTCCTCTATCCATCAAATCACGTTCTCAATCTCGATCATCACTCCATAATTGGTTATTAGAACTAGACCCAACTCCTCATTATCTTGTTAGTCTTATTTCAAGAGGGAACCTTCGCATGATTTATGGGGAGTCATGAAGGCCATGATTTATGAGGATTAAACTAGATATGTAAATATGTAATGGAACAGAAAATACTCAAAAAAGTTAAGTTAGGAAAGAAATAGATGAGCGTTACCCATCTCTCTAACAATATATATCTTCATCGTTCACATGAGTCTTTTTCCTCCCTTGGCAGTTCCGAAGGATGTACTGTGTCTTAACACCTTTTTATGGATTAATCAATATTATTCTTGAATAATATTGTTATTTTATGTCTTACAGCCTAAGAAAGAAAACAAGACAAACCAATAAGTTACGTTATCTGCTATTATCTTATTCATTGAGTCTCTGTAATGCTTGAATATTTATGGTCAGGTTAGGCTTCAATGTCAACAGTCTCCATCACTTTGTTACCACATAAATGTGGGCATGTGGAGTCATGAATTCTCCCCTACTCAACTACCAGAAAACAAATAAAAAGACAAATGGAAAAATCCAATGGAAAGCTCTAATATGAGAATCCGTTGTGGACTAGACCTGATTTCTATACATTCTCGAACAATGATGTCTAACAAAAAAACCACCTGAGCAGTTTTAGATGGTGATAGGGGTCTATAGTGTTCCGGTGGATCTGGGTCGGGTTGCATGCCCAAAGCTGAATCCGACTTCCATTTAAAGGGGGGTAGGGAGAAAAGTTGACAGCTACTCGTGCAAAATCAGGTCTTTTAGCTGGGTCCTTGTGAAAAGACGGTCAGTGGAATGGGTTCGTATCACCTGCGACAGAGTAAATGAGACGAATTTTTACGAGAGAGGGGGGGGGAGGGTGGGCCCCATGCATTTTTGGGGGGCCGGGGATGGTCGGCCCCACCCTCCCTCTCTCACACTGTAAAAATTTGGCTCATTTATTCCCGTCACAGGTGATATGGCCCCCAGTGGAACGGTCCATCGTAAGCCAATCCTGTTTACGTTGAAAGTTGTCTGTAGACCCGATTGGAATTTGCCAACCCAAACCCAGGAGAAATGGCTAGTTGGCAGGGGTCGGGTTAAGAATTGCCAATTTTCTTCGGAACCTTACCCTGTATCATCCTTACTGTGCTCCACAAGACACAAGGGGGTGGGGCCCCATGCAAAAAGTGTATGGGCCCCACCCCCTTGTGTCTTGTGGAACAGAGTAAGGGTGTTACAAGGGATATGGCTCCATTTTCTTCCCTGAGAATTGCCAACCATATCCTATGTGCCACCTTACAGTGCGTCACGGTGCACCACAGACACTGAGGGGAGTGGGGCCCTGCAAAAAGTGTATGGGCCCCACTCCCTTCATGTGTGTGGCACACCGTGATGCACCGTAAGGTGGCGCAGGGGATACAAGTCCCTGTTATTGTTGTTAGTAATGACATTCCTCCCAAGTCATCAACATTTGCCACATCAGACCCTTAAAAAAGGGCTTTCAAAGGGTCGGATTTGGTTAGATTCCTAAGTCATGGCCGATCTTATGGTCTTTTCCTGGTTTGGAGGCATAATTTTGGGATCCATTGGTAATTGCCCAACATGTATATGGAGGCCCACGCACATGACATATTTGGTGGGTGATGTGTGGGCCCCCAGTTAGAGATTATAACGTTTTGGGCCTTTCATAACCGTGGATGGTACTACTGGCGTTATTAAGTTCTTATCGCAGAAAAGTGTACCAGCTATTATAAACATTTGACAAGAATATCAAACTTGATCTGCCATGAAGCAATGATCAATGGTGGCCACATGGCAGGTTCTTATGCCGCCATGTGTAATTGTTTTGGTAAATGGAGTAAGATCAAAGACTATGATACTGAATTTGGATTAACTCAGAACATCTTTCCAAATAAACCCATGGGCTCGTTCTTATTGCCCAGCTGATGCATAATGCATGTAGGTCAAAGAGTTCAGATCATCTCCAGTTAAATTGGAGGGATATTTTGGCGTAGGAATCCAATGCCTGGCAAATGGTGGCACAAATCCGGGTTAGGCAGGGCTGAGATTAGACCAAGCTCAACTCCAAGTGAAAAAGTCTAGCCCACTTGACCCAAAGAGAATATTGCCCAACTTACTCTGCCTAACTCAAGCCATAACAAAAACCATTATTCAGGCTCAGTACAGGCTAGCCCAAAGCTAACAGGCCGTGGACTGTGAAGCTTATTAATATCATATAATCATATATTTTTGGCTGATCTAATGCCTGACCAAACTCTCCCAAACCTTATTTCAAACCTGAAACTTTGACTCAAATTTGGCCCAGCCTGAAGTCATGGTAACCCAACCCACCCAAATTTTGAGCCAAGCGAGCTGGGCTTTGAGCCAGAACGGCCCAAGGTGCAAACCCTACTGACAATAGCTATTTTGGTAACTGTAAATACAAAGATCACTACTCTGTATTAACTTAGACAACCTCATTTACCTCTTGCATGTGCATTTCTCAAGACACCCTTCGTGAAGCATCATGCCATGCATTGACTGGCAAATTTCTCTCTTGTTGTTGGACTGAAGATGATTCGAACTCTTGGTCAAATGCCATCTAACATTGAGAATGTAAAATCTTAGCATCTCTAATAGTCTAATGGTTATTAAAAAGATAAGATAAATAAATAAACCTTACAAAGATAGGAATACTTTTGCATCATGATTTTTCTATGGATCAAAAGATAACTCGGACACATGATCAACCTAAGCATCCAATTATTATGAAGTTCCTTTGACAGTATTCGGCCAAAGATTGTACCTAACAGACAACGTCCACCACCGTTGGATTGATCATCACAATATTACTTTTATGGCAAGCTCAAGTCCTTCCAAGACCATCCAGAAGTTTATGATACATCGAACGGTTAGGATCATCGATTGAGTTGAGTTTTATAGTCATCTGATTGGGTTAAGTGGGAAATGGCAGAGGCAAGCCCCCAACACAATTTGAGAGTACAGATGCTAGATATTGTCCCTTCTAGGGCTGAGCTGTAATAGTCTGATGGACTATTAGGCCCAAGCAGAAATGGGCCTTGTTACTCTGCACTTACAAAACCCAGCATAATATGGAGCATGTTAGATCAACTGGCTGCTTCAGTCGAGCAATTTACAAATGATAAGCTTAGGCTAAAGAGAGCTTATGGCCTAGCCCGTGCACCTATTCTGAAGCTGGGCTTAGCTCTAAACTGTTTCAGTTTTCATGGGCCCAGGATGGGCTCAGATAGAACCAAAAGTAGACCATTAAGACCTAAATTAATTTTTAGATGACCGCATGTATAACGCAATGCGCCCAGACTCTTCACTACGGTCCTTTGCAAAAGCTTCCATAGGGATTTCTGATTAGAACCAGTCAATATTCAACACGCCCTTGTAAGGAGTATTTTGCTCTATACATAGGGTAATGAAGGGTTTTTCAAAAACTAGATGACCTTGTGAATGATCAAATACCCCCATTGGGAACTAGAATAGAGTTGAGACTAGAATATCAATAAATCAATTTGGAAATATGCAAAGGAGATACACAACTGAAGCTGTTTTTTTTAACTTAAGAGATTGATGGAAAACTTTAGTGAGAAGAAGAAAGATATTCACATAGTCTTTATTTATCCCTAGAGAGATGATCTAGTAATGGATTCTAGAAAAGAAAGAATTCTCAAGTAGATACAGACACATTTAAGGCATGTTTGGTGGAGCAGTAGCTAATGTTAGAACAAGTCTTTTCGTTTTTTTTATTTTTTTTGGTGAGAAACAATTATGAAGAGATAAGTGAGTTGCAAAATTACAGTAAGTTTACATCCGGGTTTGGCAATTGGCCCATGTCTCTTAATATTTGTACATATACTTTTTTATTTGAATATAGATGAGAGACTAAGCATTTACAAGAAGAGGTCCCATGGTATGTATTGTTTGCTAACTGTATGCTTTGATTTATGAGATTAGATGAAGCGAAGTGCTAAGTCAGAGCTATAGTAATGTTTTAGAATCCAAGGGTTTTAAGATAGATCAAACTAAAACAAAATATATAGAGTGAAATTTTGGTAAACATGGAGAGTAAATGATGGAATAATTAAGCGTGTGACCAAAATTCCCTCAAACAACCATTTTCATTGTCTTCATTCAATTATTAATAAAGAGGAATCAATTGAAGAGGATGTTGTCAATAGAAGTATAATAGAGTAGATGAAGTGGGGTGGTAATTCTGAAGTGTTGTATGATCGACACATATTCATTATAATTTAAAAGAAAGTTTTATGAGATAGCTATAAGATTGCCCATACTTTATGGAGTATGATATTGGCCAACCAAGAAATAACACATACATCAATGAGCATAAGTCTAACCTAACCAATTGTTATTTCAATAATCAACATGAACAAATATTATTTAACCATTTGATCTATGCATTATGCTACAATGGAATAGTTCTTCCAAGTAGCAATCATTTTACTAAGGCTGACTTTTGCCCCAGTAAATCTTTTAGGAGGGATTCATCAATGGTAGACCTCGATCCTTTGAATTTGAGGCATGTAGTAAGCTATGAGCACCCACAAACTATTCAACCAATCTCGATATTCTAGATTGAAAGATATTTCCTAATGGATATATTATAACCATTTGAACTTAGGAAAGGGAGATGAAAGGGAGATAGATTTGCTAGGTGAGTTGTCTGGTAGGGTGATGAAGATGACCAAGGATTCATCCACGTGGCAACTTAGGTGGTGGCCTGAAAAGACTCTATGCATTCATCACATTATCCTATTCTTGTGTGGTAAAATTTAAACCAATGACTATTCACCATATGGAGAAAGGTCATTTTGTATCCATAAAAGGCCCTTTAATTTACTGGGTATATATTTTGAACTAAAATCTTGACTTTTAATAGCCACCATACTAGGGTAAGAGTGATAGAGAGTTGATGTGAACTGAGGTACTAAATTTGTGTCCAATCTAATGATTGGTCGAATTGGTCATTCCATTCCCATATGTGGTTAAAAGAGGAGTAGTCCTAAATAATCGACCTACAAAACATTTCATCATTAGAGATATTTTTAAAATTGCTAATTTATATGAAAAATCTATAATGATCAATGAAAGTGGTTCCATTAAGGGAGTGGTATTTCTAATGGATGCCTTGATTAATAAGTGGTTCCATGAACAACGAGTTATGGATACCACATTATAGAGTTAAAAGGGCTGCATGTGTTAGTATTGGTTAAACTTAAAGCTCTTGGTTTTCTTTTTTTTCTTTTTTTTAAGATGAGATTGCCCTACTAATAGACCATGTTTCTTTCTCCTTATATAAAAAAAAGGGCTTTGTAAAAGGATCAAATCATTATATAATGATCAATGAAACAATGAGTGATTGAATGAACAATCACACTACCATGGGAAAAAAAAAACCAATTGACTATATCAACACCAAATTTTGATATATAGGGACCTCTGTTTGGGTGATAGAACCTTAATTTCTGTCAAGCACAAAAAAATGAATAAAAAGAGAAAGAGATAAGAGAAAACTCATTATATAATGATCAATGAAACAATGAGTGATTGAATGAACAATCACACTAACATGGAAAAAAAAAACCAATTGACTATATCAACACCAAATTTTGATTTATATGGACCTCTGTTTGGGTGATAGAACCTTAATTTTTGTCAAGCACAAAAAAATTAATAAAAAGAAAAAGAGATAAGAGAAAACTCACTTCGAAGGTGAGGGATGACTTCTATTAGGAGTTAATGCTCTATTTTTAATTAATAGATCTTCTTCCATGATTGAAAATAGCCCCTAAGCTTACAATTATATAGCCCTCTTAGTAATAGAAAAAGAAATTACTATAAAAAAACAACAACCGATAGCTATCCATAAATGGATTTAATATTTTTAAATAGAAATAGAAATAACATAAAAGGAAAGAGGTGAGCAGGTATAGAAAATGAAACGTATCATTCCCCTGATACAAAACTCCACTGGTTTTTACTAATAATGGGAACTTCAATGATTACCAAATTCTATTGATTTTTGTTCACTGGTACAAAAACCATTAAAACTCAAGGTGTCTTATTCATATCGATCCCTGTGGACATTGTTAGACTCTAAGATAGAGTTAGGCCTATCTTGGGTGACGATCGACTCTAATGTAAGATGTTTTTGCAAAAACAATTGTTCAAGTATGGATTTTAAGGAAGAAAATTTTACATCAAACTTTGCCTTCATCCTTGTCTTTATCACCTCCAGCCTTACCTCTAAGGCTTCATACTTGGATGACAATATATTTTAAGATCAATGATGAAAAACCCTTCAGAAAAGATTGCTCTAGTACCAAGATGATAAAACCCCAATTTCTATCAAACATAAAAATAAAAAAAATTTGAAGAGAGATAAGAGAAAACTCACTTCAAGGGTGAGGGACCTCCACCAAGAGCTAAAGCTCTATTTTTAATTAATGGATCTTCTTTCTTGATTGAAAATAGCCCGTAGGCTTACAATTATATAGCTTTCTTAGCAATAGAAAATAAATTACAAGAAGGAAAAAACAATCAATAGCAATCCATTATGAATTCAATCTTCCTAAATAGAAATAGAAATAACAGAAAAGGAAAGATGTGAGCAGGTATATCATTCTTAGATAGAAATAATAGAAAAGGAAGTGTATCATTGGGGATACCTGATAGAATATCCGTGTTTCTTGAGAGGATAACGGTCATCAATGGTGTAACCAAATTACATGAGTGGCGTAGTTGTCAGATCAACAAAAAGAAACTATAATTAAACACCTTATTCTGGTTGTCGATTTGGGCCCTTATCATTGAAGCTTGATAGTGGAACCCTAAAGTTGCAAATCAACTCAGTTTTGGGTAGATTAGTGGTAGATCCCACGAATGTTTATAAGATTTGCTACAAATCTTAAGTCCAGTCACCGGCGTGATGGAACTAATGGTTGTAACTTAATGGTGGAAACCCTAAAGTCATAGAAGACTTAGTTTGTGGCTAAATCAATGGTTAACGGTACGCATTCAAGCTAGAGTATATAGTTGTAGTACAAGGTTGGAGTTAAAAACCTCAGGAAACCATTGGTATTGCTGGATATATTACACCTTCCATGGAGCTTCATGCTTCCTCCACGAGAATAGAATCCATCTCTTCACAATTTAGAATGGAAAATGGGATGCTCACAACCAGGACTCCATTTTCTCGATCAATCGATATGGTATCTGAGGCGAGAAGAATCAAGCAACTTGATGTCATGAAAATCATCTTACACATAGAAAATGAAATCAATTCTAAGTGTCAAGGCCTAAATCAACACAGCCAGACAAGGCCTAATATTGTATCAGAACTCCTGTTTTGCATCAGTCACATAATTGACTTCTGCGATCAAGTTTGCCTTTTGAAATCCCACATTTTGAGAATAAAGAATGCCCTCATAAACACAGGTGGGTTTATATCCATGAAATCCCATAGGATTTTAAAAGAAGATTTAAGAGAGGGAATGGTTTGAATGGTTTTAAAAATGTAACCCGAGAGAGAGAGAGAGAGAGAGAGAGAGAGAGAGAGAGAGAGAGAAGTAAGAGGGAAACATAATGTAACCAATCAAGAGAGAGAGGAGAGAGGGAACATGGGGGTGGGGAAGGGGTCCAAGTGGCATCCCTTATAAAAATAGAAAAAAAATCACAGAGGAGTGACCCCCTTTTCTTTAGTATATATAGATTTGATTGTTTTCTCAAAGCATTTGACATAGGGGTGGGGAAGGGATCCAAGTGGCATCTCTTATAAAAATAGAAAAAAATCACAGAGGAGTGACCCCCTTTTCTTTAATATATATAGATTTGATTGTTTTCTCAAAGCATTTGATATTCTACGACTAGTCATAAAATTGAGTTTTCTAATTCAGTCGTAGGATTAGAATCATGAATTCTATGACTAAATTGCAAAGTTATATTTTGTAATCAATCATATATATCCTTGGTCATGGAATTTTTGTGTCAACATAGATTGCTCATCAGATAGATTATCTTATAGATTGGCCACATTTTTATTTTTATTTTTATTGTCCATGCTACTTGTACCACTCATAAATTTTTAACTATTTTCTTGTACTAGTTATTGAAAGTTTTTTCACATGGATCTCTTCATTAGGTAACTTCTCCTAGTTTAGCCATGTTGATGGAAAATGTAGCCAATCCAGACCACTTATCAGTTAGGTTACCTTGATCTCTTTGTTAGATGTCCTCTCTCACATCAACTATGTGAAGAGATGATGTTGCTAATCTGAGCAACTCCTCAAATAGATTACCCTTTAGGTTGACCACACATCTAGTTATATTATCCATATTACTTTGCATTACCCATGATGTGTTCTGGACTATTCAATTGTACACTAGCACGAGGCAACCTCTTTAATTTCAGCCATGTGGAGGGATTATGTTGCCAATCTAATACACCTCATTAGATAAATTTTCCTTTAGACTGATCATACATCTATTTTTATGTTGGAAGAAATAGTGGTGTAATGGCTACTGTGGATATCGTAGAAAGAATCCGTGACCCACTTCGGGGTTTGTTCGGAGTTGCCACCAACTCGGGGTTTTACAGGCGGGGTTGGGCGCCTGCCTCCTTTCTAGGGGAAGGGAGGATACGGGCTTTTTTGGGGCCTAGGCTAGGCACTTGGGCGTAGGGGTTTGACTCTCTTTTGATCTGATTTTCAATGATCCTGGTAATCTGTTTTGTTGCAATTAGGGAAGGTGTTAGGCACCCCAATTACCCACCTTTTTAGGGTGGCTCCTTTAACCTAACCATTTCATTTCATTTTCACTAAACAATGAATAAAAATATAGGAATTTTGGTTGGATTTTTTGTCAGTATGCTTGATCTCAGGGTAGTACGCCTGATCATTGGTACGCCAAATGTTTCATAGAGATGGAGATCAGGTGTACTGACCTAATTAGACTTTTTTGGGGTCTTATTGATATGTTAGTAAGCTGGGGCTCTTATTGGGGCATTTTGGAAGAGTTGTGGGACTATCCAGGAGTTAGTATGGGGTAAAGGGTGATTTTAGGGTTTTTCTATCTGGGTACACCTGAAAGAACAAGGTATGCCTGATCTTCATATACGCCTAATCTCACACGGAGGTGGAGATCAGGCGTACTGACCCAATTGAACCCTTTATGGGTTTTGCTGATATGTCAGAGACTTGAAATCATTTTTAGGGTCTGTTTAAGGGTCCAGGGGCTATCTAAGAGTCATTGTGGGATTAGGGACAGTTTGGGGATTTTCCTATTTTGGTATACCTAAAAAATAGGGTACACTTGATCTCTCACAGAGTAAGAGTTTAGGCGTACTGTGTTTTACCTAGAAAAATAGTGACTATTTCTAGGGTTTTTGGACAACATTTCGTAGTCCACTGACCCTGAGCCTTTTGGGGGAGATGAGTGACATCCCTAGGAGGGTTCAAAAAAATTCTCAGCCCCTAGAGTATGGGTGGGGCCCATCTTTGGATTTTTCAAAAATATAAAATATTGTGCACACAGCACAGGTTTTTCAGAAAATTCAGGGTTGTGGGACCCATATCTTGCAATCCCAAAATTGGACAGGTCTCAAATTTTACAGAGGCATTGAGGGGTCAGTTGAAAGTTTTTATATAAAATTTTAGGCTGAGATTCATTAAACATAGGGAGCAATAGCCCAAACAAGATGAACTACTATCACAGTTCAAAATTTAGACAGCATGCTATACACTAAATTAAACAATGCATTAAAAATAGCTAGAATTAGAGAATGAGCTTAAAAAAATTATTATGCAACTTGATAATTAACTTAATAGTGGACTAAAAGATTCAACTGAAAAAAAAATTAAATGGAATAAAAAAAAAATGTGCACACGGATTGGCTCTATAAAACAGTGCTTCAGCACACTATTTTAATGAGGAAAGTAGGGTCCATTCTTGGAACCTTTTTCCACTTTTTGAGGTCCATTTTAGACATGAAGGTAAACACAGGGGTTGGTGACATCTGATGTAAGTCACTAACCCCACTAGCATATAAAAATGAAATGAAAAGAGCTACTTTAACATGCATCATATAAAAAACAGCAAAAATGGGGAAACAGATTGTCTCCCATGTCTCACTCAATCATTTGGAGGAGGTGGGTCCATTACAACATGGAAGCAGTGTTCTTTGAACTCTAACCAAGGGGGGAGAGGGGGCCTACCTAGTAGAGGTTTGATCCTTGTTCTTCTTTCTTTCTCTTTCTTTTTCTCTTCTTCTTCTTTCTCTTCTCTTTCTCTCTTTTCTTTTTTTCCTTTCCTTTCTCTCTTCTCTTTTTTTTCTTTTGGTTTCTTGTCTTGGATCCTTTAAAAATGAGTTAGGGGGGTTTATATAGGAAAGGGCTAAGTGAGTTGGGCTAGGGTGGAAGGGTGTGGAAGGGGTGAAGTGATTGATGGAGGAGAGGAGGTGAAACTGTGTGGAGGGAAAGAGAGTTAAGTGGAGGAGTTCTAGAAGGGGGTGAGGTGTGTGGATGAAATGAGGAGGTGGAGAATATGTGGAGGGGAAGAGAGTTAGGTGACCTCTTCTAGAGGCTTCTAGAAGGTTTCATGGAGGTGGAGAGGGGTGTGTGGATGAGGGTGAAGGTGGTGGGCCCTCATGCCACTTGTCATGTAGTGATAGGTTTGTGGGGGTAGCATGTGGGGCCCATGGGGAGGGGTGCAAAGCTAGGAGAGGTATTCCTTAAGTGTCTACCCCCCATTTGAAATATTCCAAATGGGGGGGTATAGGGTTTAGGGAAAGAATTAACGGTATTTTTGGAAAATGAAGATATTTTGGTTTTGGTTATTTTGGGATATTTTGAGATATTTTGAGATATTTTGGTTTTGGATTCTACCCCTTTACTGTCTAAGCTTTCTTTTTGGGTCCTAATGCTCCTATATTTTCCAGACTTATGAGTTTTTTGTATCTCCCGAACATTTTGGTCGTAACACAACTAGTGGAAACAAAATCAGGTCTTCGTAAGTGGGTCAAAATAAACCTGGAACATTACCGTGTTGGTTTGGATCACTAAAAGAAATGTAAGAAGGAAAAATTGATCTTTTAACTCTTCATATGAAAAGATAGCCTTTGAGGTTAGTGAGCCACAGGTTCTGACTGTGCATGAGTTAGATGCCTAAGTTGAAAGTTATGCTCCGATCCCTGAATTGTCTTATGATGAATACCGCTTAGACTAGTGACTGATTTTTTCTGAGTTTGAATGGAGAGTGTTTGCAATTATGGCTACTTAGGCTCTAGACTTGCGATGCCTTGGGGCTAGATAAGTTGAGAATTTGATCCTTGGTAAATTTTTGAGAGATTTTCGAACTAGGGTCATCTAATCAAGGAGCATGGCCTAGGTTATCAAAGAACTGAGTTGATAAGTGGTGTAGGGTTTGGATTCCTCCATTAGGGCATTTATCGAAGATCTCAAAAGAGCAAGGGGAATGAGCCTGACCTTAATGGATTTGGCTCTTCGGAGAGTTTTTGGGAGCTCTTTGAGTGCCCATGGCTGATATAGGGGTGTTTGA
>JAOXJP010028271.1:0-16956 GCA_025762735.1 Platanus orientalis
TATATTCTGTCTTAGTCCGGCTTATCCTAAAACCCTTTGATTCTAAAACACCCCTCCATAGTTCTAACTTGGCATTTCCCTGAAATTTCCATAAATGCTCATGGCGAAAAATCCATCAAAATCGAAATTTTGAACTTTGGTCTGTACTAGTGAGGAGTGATATGGTGCAATTTGAAGACATTGAAAATACAAGGTTATGTTCAAAATGACTTAGTTTATAGTAGTGAGGAAAGACATGAGTGCCTATGATTTAACGGAATATATGGCCCATAATAGAGTGGAATGGTGGAACAGGTTTTGTGTAGCTGACCCTAAGTAGTTAGGATAAGGCTTTGTTGAGTTGAGCTGAGTTTTGTTTTGTCATCGTGGAAACTAATTTTCTGTACATGTCAAATAACCTGTTGGACATTGTTAGAAGTTTTGAAATCCTTTTTCATTTATTAGGATTTTTTTATTATAAAAATTGCACTATTTAGTAATCACTAATTTTTTCTGCCCCTTCTTTTGGAATCACAGATAAATTGAATTTGAAGAATTCAACCGAGTACAAATATTTGAGGCAAAGCAATTGCTTTTCTATTCCTGGGGTTGATGATGCTGAACGGTTTCGCATTGTTATGGTACTTCAACTATGGCCCATATCAGCAATTTTTTCTTTCCTAACATTCTTAGTGCATTGATGAGCTGAATATCTTTTTTTTTTTTTTTTCTTCTATCAGGAGGCTATGGATATTGTTCACATTAGCAAAAAGGATCAAGATACTTTATTTGCAATACTTGCTGCTGTTTTGTGGTTGGGTAACATCTCCTTTACTGTGATTGATACTGAAAACCATGTCGAAGCTGTGGTAGATGAAGGTAAAAAATCTTCCAGATGCTAGAATGACTTGTTTAAATACCAGAGCTTATAATAAATTATAATCTTATTTCATTGTTGATTTATATAATTGGGATAAGGCTTTGTTGTTGATGAACTCTCTCTCTCTCTCTCCATGTTTCATATACTTCTCAAGCCATGAAGCCTTAAGATAGTTGAAGTGGAAATAGAAGATGGGTAAGAGGAGCATAAGTCGATCATCTCTCTTTCCATCTGATTTATTCACTGTTAGAACCTGAATAACTGCAGGTTGTCATCAATAAATGGCAGGAAAATGTTGATAATAAGGTAAAAGACCTACCTTACTACATCAACTATAAGAACACCCTGAGTATAATGTAAAAGTAGTTGTCCTCAATCTAGTTATTGTGTTTTTAGCTCCAATATCTTTGAGGCAAATATTCTGGTACTGGATAGTAGATGATTCCGATTTAGTCTGACTAATCCAATCCATGGAAAGCTCATGATAGAGCAGACTAGCTTTCTATGGCCATAGCCCGTAGGATAACGCCTAATGATTTTTGTACAAGGAAGTATTTTTAGGAAAAGCAAACAAAGAAGCTGAGTTATTAGAAAGTAAATTATAGAGAGGAGTATAAGGTCGTAAAAGCAGGGAAGAAGAAAGGTAAAAGACCTGGCCAGTTTTCACAACAGAGCTTGAAAAGGTTGTATGTGAAAGGTGTCCTGGATTTCTTACAACTATTAGTTTAAATGCAGTCTAACCTTAACTCGTTTACAATGATATCATACGAGGAATTACTAATTCCTAACTGAATCACAGATCTAATTTGTCATGTTAACTGGCCTAAAATCAGAAGCTAATGTCTAATAAATGACTTAACACGAAATCCCCATATAGACTAATTCAAATTTAACCAAAATTTAAACCTAGCTTGTATCTCCTTGCATAATCCATCTAATTAAAACCCCTCAACATTTTGACAATCAGTCAGACTCAGAGTCTGGTTTGATAAAAATCCTAAAGTCTAGCAATAAAGACCCCCATTTGAAACTGCAGTTAGAGGCTTCCATTGACTTCTAAGTCTTAGACACATAAGCCAGTCTGGCATCTAATTTTGTTCCTAGTTTCATCCAAATAAGATCCCAGATGGTTTACTTATATCCTGTTAATTGGGTTGCAGTGCTCCTCCGATCTTCTTTTGGAGTTGATATGAGCCTTTATTTATGCCTTCTCTTTTCTCTTGTGGTCCTTGAATTGGAAAGATGGTAATTTGCATTCTTTTCTCAAGCTCATGTCATGATCAAGTGCTGTAATTTTCTTAGGGTAGTACTGTAATAAAGGGTATATACATAACGGTATATACGCCAGTGGATGTATGGGTATTTCTATCCTTTACATATAATACATAATACATATTGTCATATAGAGAGAATTAGACCTCTAACACGACATTCTCAAAAGTCTCTCTTCTTCTTCATTGATCTTTAAGTTTAATATATACAACTCTTCTGCCCATCCTTCCTAAAATATAGGAGTTTTTCTCATCCTGTGTACAATCTTTCGTTTGAATTGCAATTGTTGTCCCATTAAAATGTGACATGATTCCAGTGGAATTGGATCGTAAAAGTCCCAATATCCTGTCCAAGATTTTAGGGAAGTTTTCTATTTTTCTTCGAAGATCTGATCATTTCATAACCCCCAACATATTACGAAGGCAATGAGTCTTTGTTACTCATTGTTTTTTTGGCTTAAGGCCTTGCCTGTCCCTGCTGACCAGACCCAAATTAACTCTGGAAGATGTTGAGGCATTGACCAAGGTGTAGAAGTTTATAGTCCGTTGGTGTCCATGTGGGCCCAATGGGTTGCCCACATGGATGCCACACACTCCTTGTTGGAGTGCAACTCCATGTTCTTGATTACCAATGGGAGTGGGAGTTCTTGTTTGGCTAAAACTCTTCCCAAAACTCAGTCTATATATAGGGGTAATTGGCAAAACATGATGTAGGATATCAAGGAAATAAGATTCCTACAATAGTTAAAGGTGAACAAAGGCCTAAAGATTGATTCTTGATTATTCAAGAATGCAGAAAATTGAAAGAAATAATTCAAGAAATCAATTCTTTAAAGAAAGTATGTAAAATTCCAAGAAACTAATGCAAGAATGATATGATTATCAATTAGGAGTAGAGATTTAAAGAAATTTATAAAAAAATTAAAGAAAGATTAAAGAAAATTGAAAGAGGGCTGAAAATCCCCAAATTCAAGATTTCAAATTTGAAACCCTAGATTGAAGGGAACAAGGTGGGACACCCAATCACCCACCCTATTTTGATGTTTATTTCAGTTTTATGAAAGAAAATCCCACAAGAAATGGGCTATGTATGGTTTGATGAAATAGATGGGTTTAGGGTTCAAGAAATTGGGTTTTTTCAAGAAAAGTGAAAATAGGATATAGGATTTGGATGAATATAGTTATGTAAGGAATTGATGTTTGAATAGTTGAATTGAAAGTAATTGGGAAAATTTATACATTACTAGAAAATTTTTGCACAAAGAAAAATTAATAAAAGAAGAGAGAAAACAAATAGAGAAGATGAGAAAAATAGATTAAGGATGTGAAGTAATGATGAAGGATGTAAAAGAGATAAAGATGGAGATTAGAAGAGAAAAAACTAGATTTTCTTCATGTGAGGGTTTTGGAGAGGTACCTAGCTCCACGAGCAGCCAAAGAAATTCTATTTCATTCAAATCAACAACTGATTGTACAAGAAATCATAAGACCTATTTATAAAAAAATTCCCAAAACTGTACCAAAATACCCCTCTGTATGGCCAATAATAAAAAACCCAATAAAAATCTGAAAAAACTCTCAAAAACATTCCTAAACTCTCCTAATTTATTTCTAACCTCCTACCCTTGACTCATATGGCCTTACTATATAAATTCCCGTGCAAATTAAACAAAAAAACACTCCCAAAACATGAAAAATAAAGTTGAAATCATGTAGGCAGCAATGTGATCACTTAGATTTCTTGGAAAATTTAAGTTTGGGCCTCCATAAAGGATAGTTCTTCTCTAACCATAGTAAGGCTTCCGCATCAACTCCCTCATCTTAAAGAACTAAACTCTGTTGAGTTTGGGTGAAGGTCCAAAAATTCCTGCTTTACCATGTGGTGTAGGCTGCAATGAGAAAGAGGTAACCTTCGTCTTGGGCTTCACTGGACTCATCTTTTGCATAGCAAATATAGGATGTAGAAGCATGGTTTCAAAGATCGGATGATCTGGGATTGAATCGCCTGATCCGGATCGAGATCGGACAGGACAGGTCCAATTCTGCCTAGTAGATCGTGATCCAACTGGGATTAGACAAACCCAATCCTGGATCGTCTGATTTGGGGTTGGATCGTTCTGGATCGTCCTGAATTAGATGATCCAGTTATGGGATCAGACGATCCCAATGTAATTTTTTTTGGACCTGCGATCCAAGCTTCCAGATCGGACGATACGGATGCAGATCGCCCAATCCACAATCCGGATCTTCCGATCCAGAAGTCGGGATCGTCGTCCTAAAACCAGCACATTAAAAAGCCCATTTTTTGCCCCCCCTAAATTGAGAGAATGATCTTCTACTGCTTTAATCTCCTTCTTAAGTTCATATTTTGTTGAAATCTTGCAAGAAAAACCTCAAAATCTTGAGCATTTAAGGGATCAAAAGCCTTTTTTTAGTGTTCTTTGTTGGTTCGCATCAAAGGTGAGTTTTTTTTTTTTTTTTTTCAAATTTATTATTATTATTATTTTTAATAAAAATATCAGTAGATTAGCATAAATAGATACTAGATCTACTTAATTTCAAGCATTCAAAACAAGATTTGATCCATGTTTTGAAGATTTAAAGGCATTTTTGTTGAAAATGAAAAAAATTTCAAAAATTAGAAAAAATAAAATAAAAAGATTTGGATGTGGTAATGATGAAATGACCATGGATCTGTGGTTTTTGATCGAAAGGTTGAAATGTTGAAAGATTATATTCAGAGGTTATAGAAAAAATGACCTAAGTATGGATGTACTATTATATGTGATGGGTGGACAACAAAGACCATAATGCCATTGATTAATTTCATGGTATATTCAAATCGTAATATGATATTCTACAAGTCAGTGGACACCACAGGATATAAGAAGATGAAGGAATACATATTCAATCAAGCTTATGGATAAGGTGATTGGTGAGACTAGGGAGTCATGTTGTCCAGATTGTGATGGACAATGAAACAAGTTTCAAGGCTGCAAGAAAGATGTTGATGAATAAGAGAAAACATCTTTATTTGACTCCATGTGCTGTCCACTGTATTGATTTGATGTTGGAAGATATTGGGAAACTAAAAAGAATACTTGAGATCATTGCCAAAGGGAGGGCCATAACCTCTTATTTACAATAGTACCCAAGCAATGAATATTTTGAAGTCATATACAGAGGGACATGATTTACTCCACCTTAGGATTACTAGATTTGCCACAAAACACGTGGCATTAGAGTGCCTCGCCAGGTACAGGGCTCAATTGCAGAAATGTTTTTTTGATTCTAGATTCTTGTTTGCCTTGGGCATTGAAAGTAAAAAAAAGAAGCGTATGGTAGAACAAGTTTCTGATATAGTCCTCACACATGGGTTTTGGAATAAGGTACACAAATTATGCAAAGCGATGGGGCCTTTGGTATATATTTTAAAAATTGTAAACCAAGATAAAAAACCCACAATTACAGTTATTATATAAGACAATTGATAGGGTAAAGAAGTCCATCAAAGACAAAGTACCACGTGGTTACAATAACTATTGGGAATTCATTGATGTAAGATGGGATAACACACTCGATTATGACTTGCATGCAATAGGTAAATAACCTCTCTTACACTATATATATATATAATGTATTAGTTTTGATAAAAATTCCTTGATGTTTGTGTGACAGCCCATTTTTTTAAATCCTGCAATGCAATATAGCAAGGGGCTCTTAACTCATTATGAATTAAAACTTGATGTAAAGAATACAATTAAAAGATTGGAGCCTAATTTAATCAATGAGGAAAAATATACAAGACAAGTAATATTATACTTTATTGAAATTATGAGATTTATGAGTTGACTAATTTCTTTCTTAACCTAATGAATTTAGTTGCAAAATTTCATAGATATGAATAAAGAGTTTGGTTCGAAGCTGGCTTAGCACGCTTATCAGACATGTCTTCTAGGTTTTGTTCATATAATCATATAATACAACATATTTAAAGAATTAGGTGTATTTGAAATTTTAATAACATTATATATATATATATATATATATATATATATATTTTACTATACAATTGACTGGTGGGATTTCTATAGAGATGATGTACGCGAGCTAAGAGACATTGCAATCAAAATCCTCAACCAAACGTGTTCCTCTTCAAAATGTGAGAAGAATTGAAGCACGTTTAATTTCATAGACTCAAGAACAAAGAATTGACTAAAAAGGAAAAACTTCCACAAACAAGTTTATGTTCATTACAACATTCGGTTGAAAATGAGAAACGTGAAGAATAGCAAATCCAGAGATGATGATTATTACAACCTGATTGACTTGAGCCACATATTTGAAGATAATGATGGACTGAAGCCTTGAACTTGTGAGTTGGAGGATCCAATGCTTGATGGCCAAGAAAATGACTGGATTGAGGAGGCATTGGCAGAAGAGGAGGACGAATAGAATACTACTGCTGTGCTTTCTAGTTTTAGACATTATTATGATGATGATGATGATGACCTATATGCAGAGACCCATGCCATATTCTATACATATGATGTTTATGTGAGCAAGGATGCAACTAGAGATGATGTAGTAGGTGTGAGTGGTAGTGGTACTGTAGGGGGGACTGCTACTAGAGAGATTGGATCTAATGGTGATGGTGGTGGTGGTGGTGCAGATGATCCAAGTGTTGCTGGTGGATCTTCGACTCCGTGTGGATTTACAGAGTATGCTTCTAGATTTATATCTACACAGGATACTAATCATGGCATTTGATCTCTACTGACTCAACTGACTCAACATCATCGATCTAGTGGTTTTATTTATGGTAGGAGATAGCGACATGGACATGTATACACTGATGATGTGGAGGAACGATTGCATTCTATAGATGTGAGTGGTACTGGATCATTCTCACATGATGGTAGACACCATCACTCCTATGATCAGCAAGGGCATGTTGATGAGTCGAGCTCTACTAGCCAGTATCGTCTATAACCATATATAGGTTTCTTTCCACCACTGATGCAGTTTGGTGAGCATTTTGGCGAGTCTAGCTCTAGTAGCCAGTTTTATCCAGCATAGTTTATAAATTTTTTTCCATCACCAATGCAGTTGAGAGAGAACGTTGGCGACTCAAGTCAGTCTTATATACCACAACCATTTTTTAATTTTTTCCCACCCCAAATGTAACTTGGAGGGAATGTTATCGAGTCAAGCTCTAACCAATCTTATCTACCACCAGGTCCACCACAAATGTAATTTGGATTTGGAGAGCATGGTGTCCCTATTCCTTAGATACATCTACCATATCTAATGATTGGTCCATCATCAGATTCATCTGTAGCGTTTGGCCTTGGACCTACAGAGTCAGAGTCAAGTTCTAGCGGTAGTCGTAGCCATCGATGTCGTTGGCATCATGATGTTCCAGTTCTAGTTCTGGATCCAGTTCCTCTTCTTCCACCTATAGAGTGAGATGAGCCTTAGCTTGAACTCAACTTTGGAAAGTTTATGAGCTTTTACTTCAATCTCAATGAGCCATGTGCAATGCCATCTCCATATGTCCATGAGTATCGCCAAGATTCTAATGATGATTATGTTCCTGATCCACCGCGGTGTTCATGGTGGAAGTTCTGATACCATGCTAGATATGTTTATGTTTTTTGTCATTACTTGTTTGTTATTATGTATTGTTTGATTTTTATGAATTAGAAGTAATTATATTGGATGTTTTCTTATGAAATATACAATCTTGATCTTTATACATACTCATAACAGTGTTTATTCTTGTATGATGCACCTAACATACTTAAAATTGAGTTTTTTTCATTCAAACTTTTCATAAAAAGTATTATAAGAATATTAGAAATTTTAAGGAAATTTTCATAATTTTTTGGCTTTGGATCGGGTTTGGACCAAACGATCCACACATGGATCGCCAATCCACGATCCGATCCGATCCCAAATCGGTTTTGGGCCTAAACGAACCGGTCCACCGATCCGATCTTTGAAATCATGTGTAGAAGTCCTATAAACCCTGTCTTAGCCCTTTCTTTGACTTCCTCTTCCTTTAAGGCTTCAGCCTCTTGGATCAATTCTGGACTCGGCTCATAAACTTCCTCTTATATGTCATCCTCCTTTGCAAGCTTCTTTCCTGCGACCCCCAAGAATTTTCTAAAACATTGGGATTTGTGATGTCCATAGCCCTTGATATTGAAGCATTGTTTATTCTAGTCTTGGTTATTGAACCCTTTGAGCCTTTGGATCGTGATGGTGAGATCTAACATGATGTCTTGGGCGGTGAAAAAGTCCTGGTCTACTATTGAAATATGCTAGGCTATCTACTCGAAGATCCACTGACCACTACCCCTCTGGAAACTCTCTACGTAGGTCTTCTTATGTAAGTTGAGGTTGTCTTCAATCTAATAAGTTTCCTGAATAACCTCATCAACCGAAGGATAGTATTGGCAGCTAGAACCTATGAGATCTACGAATGTAGGCCTTGCCTGTATGTCGACACTAGGGTCTCATCTATCCACCTAAGGCCTACTTGAGTCGTAAAATGCTGGAATTGGCTAGTGTACTCATTAACATTCGAATTTCCTTGCCTAAGCTTACTCAACTGATTGTGTGCCCCTTGTTTGTAGTCCCTTGGAGCAACCGTTTCTTTATAGCCACTTTCATTTTACCCTAAGTCGTAATGTGACCATTGCTTGACTTGGACTAGCTCTTTTTACAGGTGCTCCACCATATCCTGGCTGTCCCTATTAACTTTGATTCTGTAAATTAAAGTTTGCGTACTTCTAGCATCTCATGCCATTTAAAGAAGGTCTTCACACTATGCTTTCAATCAAGGAAAACATCCACACTCTGCTCACCATCAAAATCTGGCACATCCACCTTGATGTGTCTGTCAAGTTCATGATGTGTATAAGAAGGTAGAGTCAACTCTCTATATACATGATCCTGTCTGGGCGGTATCACCTCATGCTGCTCAAGATGGGAGGAATTCCAAACTAGAGTCTGACTTTGTGGTACTGAATCAGATGAACCATCCCCTCGAACTGGCTCCTTCCCTCTCATTTGCATTGCCATAAACCTTTCCAGTTGAGCTTCCATGGCTTAATCAATGTAATCCTGCATATCCTTGAACCTGGCCTCTAAATTCTCCTTAAGCCTATCCATGTGAGTGGTCAACTTTGCCTTGGTGTTTTCAAAATCCTTGGCTTATCTCTTAACTTCAGCTGCTAAATTATTGTTACTGACTCATACCATTGTTTTGAAGGTTGGCTCAACGATTTTACAGTAGCTCTAAAATAATGGAAAGGAGTTTTTTTTGGGCTCTTCAACGTTTTAGGGTATGCCCTAAAATGATTAAGAACACAAAGAGAAGCTCAAGAATGGGTTCAATTTAGGATATGCCCTAAAATTATTTAAAAGCATAGAAATAGGCCCCAAATTAATTTGGGGCATTTTTGAAAGGACCCAAAACATAGACTATCTAAATATTCTAGATTTTGGAATTGAAGGAGTTAGGCTTTTGTCAAGAAAGGATCTCAATTAACAGGAATTAGCTTTGATACCAATTTGATGTAGGTTATCAAGGAAATAAGATTCCAACAATAGTTAAAAAGGTGAACAAAAGACTAAAGATTGATTATTGATTATTAAAGAATGCAAAAAATTGAAAGAAATAATTCAAGAAATCAATTCTTTAAAGAAAGTACGTAAAATTCCAAGAAACTAATGCAAGAATGATATGATTATCTATTAGGAGTAGAAGTTTAAAGAAATTTATAAAAAAAATTAAAGAAAATTGAAAGGGGGCTAAAAATCCCCAAATTGGAGATTTCAAATTCGAAACTTTAGATTGGAGGGGACATGGTGGGACGCCCAGTCGCCCATCATGTTTTGATGTTTATTTCATTTTCATGAAAGAAATCCCACAAGAAATGGGTCTATATATGGTTTGCTAAAATAGATGGGTTTAGTGTTCAAGAAATTGGGGTTTTCCAAGAAAAGTGAAAATAGGGTATAAGATTTGAGGAAAATGAGAGGAATAGGTTTATGTGGTTAGGATGAATAAGGAATTGAGGTTTGAATGGTTAGATTGAAAGTAATTGGGAAGATTTATATGTTGTTGGAAAATTTCTGCACGTAGAAAAATTAATAAACAAAGAGAGAAGATGAGAAAAATGGATTAAGGATGTGGAGTAATGATAAAGGATGTAAAAGAGATAAAGATGGACGATTAGAAGAGAGAAAACTTGATTTTCTTCACATGAGGGTTTTGGAGAGGTACCAAGCTCCATGAGCTGCCAAAGAAATTCTATTTCATTCAAATCTACAACTGATCGTACAAGAGGTCATAAGACCTATTTATTAAAAAATTCCCAAAACTGGACCTAAATATCCCTCTGTATGGCCAACAATAAAAAACCAATAAAAATATGAAAAAACTCTCAAAAACAGTTCAAAACTCTTCTAATTTATTTCCAACCCTCCTACCCTTGGCTCATATGGCCTTATTACATAAATTCCCATGAAAATTAAAAATTAAACACTCCCAAAACAAGAAAAGTAAAGTTGAAATCATGTGGGCAGCAGCAAGGTGATCACTTAGATTTCTTGGAAAATCTATGTTTGGGCTTTCATAAAAGATAGTTCTTCTACAATCATAGCAAGGCTGTTGCATCAAAACATGATAAGGATTCTTCTTTGTAAAAGAATTTCTTTTCCCTTGCTTGTGGTTGGAGAACTAGTGTGGAAATATTATTGTCATTCTTGTAGCGCCTGTGCGTGATTGGAGTTGGTGTTTTCGCTCCGATGCGGTTGCAAGCAAGCAACAATAATCCAAGGCTTCTTTTGCTATGGGATTCCATTTTAGGTATGTCGAATCCCTCTCTTTACGTTTACTAAGATTTGACAATGGTAACAAAGCCAGTTTGGCTTGCATCTGGTTGGATTTAGTTGTGTGGACTGTTTTTCTCTAAAAAGAAAGGGAAATACGACAAGTTTCTGGCAAGATTTCCAGCATTTTCCCAATTTGTTGACTAGAACTATTAGCACCGGTGGCTTCAGGTGGTGCAAGACCTTCCGGTGCTGGAATCCGGCATAGCCACTTTCATTTCACTCTAAAAAGAAATGGTCTGCTCTCCCTTTCTCATTGGCCACACATGACAACGGAGCTCATAAACACGCCTTTTCTGACTCACTTCTGAGTAGGTTTGGGTCAACAAGTTTCCAATGTCCTTCACCGTGTGCGGGAACATGTATGTGCTGTTGATACCTGACTGCATAGAGTGGATCAACCATGACATTACCAATGTGTTTTCGGTTTCCCTTTTGGAATAAGTAGAATCCTTTGGCTTGGGGGCTTTAGTTTCCCCTGTAACATAACCTCACTTCTTCCTACCTGTAATGGTCAGCTAGGCTAACTGTGACCATGGTAAGAAGTTGCTACCATCAAGCTTCATTTTGGTGATTGTAGCCCTAGAGCTCTCTATCTGACAGCCACTGGGAGCATTTCTGTCCATACTAGAAGTTGTAGACTCACTAACCTCCGACATGTTCACTCACTATGGGTGCACACAAAAAATAGCCTGAAGGAACACTATATAGCTCACCACTCTCCTCCATTGCATGCTGCTAGACCACTTCTTCACCACTCTCAACATCCACTGCACCACTAGTGTTTGGTCTTGGATTTAAGAAGAATACATCATCTTTTCATAGCTATCCTCATCACCTTTAACCTTAGGATCAGCATGTAGTCCTCCCATAAACCAGTTCGTATCCTTCCCATAAGCAACAGATCCTCAGCCTCACGTATCCATGTGTCATTGTCATCGAAGATGTGGCTGAGGTCGATGGGGTTGTTGTAGTCCTTAGCTCATTCCTATTGAATAGATTACAAAACTACAAGTTCATATTGTAGTGCATGTATACCAATTTGTGCAGGTTCAATATCTTCAATAGATTCCTAGGCCTTGAATGTATGAGAGAATGTGCTTCAATTTCTCTCACACCCTGAAGAGGATGCTGTCTAGTTGAGTACTTTAATGGTGATGTCTTTAAGATTGGGTGCATTGTCTATTGATAGTAACTTAACCCTTCCAAAACCTTAAGGTGTTAGGAGATACAAAAATTAATATACTTCAACAACCCCCTCAGGAGGAACACTGTTGTCTCTTAGAACACTTGGGGAGTTAGGCATGGGTCCACACAACGCGTACACACTCACGCAACACTACATCCGGGAAAATACTTCCACCGGGAACCCACGACCAAACTTGCTTCAATACCATGTTGATAGTAAATTAACCAACTCTCCCAAAACCTTAAGGTGTTATGAGATACACAAATTAATATATTTCAGCACTGTCCCCATATTAATCTTGGTCAACAATAATAACAAAAATTGAACATGTCAGATTTTCACACCAATCAACTCTTAATTCTTCTTGCCTGCATATTTATTGGTATACTACCTGGAAGACAAGTAGATCGGGCCTTTTTCGCTAGCCTTTTACAAAAGCTTCCATCAGTATCCATACAAGTTTTCAACTATAGACAATTAAGAATGAAAACTTTTGTGTTAAGATAATGAAAATACATATATAAATTTAGGTATAATATAGTTTGTCACATTGTAGCTTCTTGTTTATCTTCATCTCTCTCCAATCTCTATATTACCACTTTTATTCCACTCATTATCTTTCTTATGAATTTTCCTCTCGGTATAATTAAATGCCAGATTTAAGAAGTATGTTTCCATATAAAGTGAGTTGACATCTAAACCTAAACAAAAAGTATATAGAATCAAAACATTCTTATGACGTTTAAGTCATTGTCAAGTTGGTTATTCTACCTTGAATCAATTATCTTCTAATTACTATTATGATTTCTAATCTATATATACTAAAGCAAAGGGGGTCACCCCTCTATGATTTTCCTTTTATTTTATTTTTTATTTTTTAAAGAATGCCATGTGGAACCCATCCCCACCCCCATGTTTTCCTCTCCCCTCTCTCTTAATCGGTTACATTATATTTCTCACTTCCCCTCTTTCTCCTAATCGATTACATTTTTTAAATCGTTCCCTCTATCAAATCTTCTTTTAAAATCCTATGGGATTTCACGTGTATAAACTCACCCATGTTTACACAGGGCATTCACTAGTTGTGGTCTATATGGATAGTTTCGTCCTATCCATTGTCTCGTAGATCATTGATGATAGGCATAGTTGGTTTGTGGTCCTGATCCACAACCTTTACAAGAGGTTCCATACCTTTACATAACTCATCAGATTTAGTCCAAAAAGACTTAGTAGATTACATATTTTACAATCTTCGGCTTCCTTTTGTCTTTTATTCTTATGTATTTTTGATGATGTATATCAATCCCATGGTTAAATGGTTAGTGGTATGTGTCTTGTAAGTGTCCTATGCTCTCACAAGTTCAAGACATGAAGATAAGAAGGACCAAAGACCCGAAGAGAAGACCGAAATCTACCTCGGATTTGCCACACCTAGAAAGGTATAAAGTATGCATTGCATATCATTTTAATACCTTAAAACCAATCTAAACATGGTGGTAAGTCTCTTATAAAACCCAAAGGCAAAAGACCTAAGGACAAACCCCCCACAGTGTCCAAAACAAAATTCAGAAATTGGGAGTCGCAATTGATTGCGGATTACGCAATCGATTTCGGCATAATTAGTTGCGGATCATGCAATTGATTGCGAGTGAAAGCTGGGCACAGTTTAAAGCTCTTGAGGTCAAAACCCATAGGCCGTAATCGATTGCAATATCGATTTGGACCAAATCTCACAGACTCGAAATCGATTTGGGATTAAGCAATCGATTGCGAGTCTGAGTGAGGTTCGTAATCGATTGCGAGATCCATAATCGATTACGAGTCGTAATTGATTGCGGATCAAGCAATCGGTTACGAGGGCAATTTTGGAACATTTTTAAAACATGATTTTCAAATCTAAGGCTATAAAATGTTGTCATTTATAAAATATTCCAATTCAAAGGCTATGGGTGCTTCTCAATTCTATAAAATGCAACTTTTTTTTAGGGTAAACAACTCTAACACTCCAAGCTGTTTTTAGAAAGAGCTCAAAAGCTTACTATATTGAGAGCATCCTCCACTGTGAAAAACACCATTGTCTACTAGTTTGGAGTTTGAGTAGCTAACATATTTCACTAGATTCTTTCTCTCTTTCTCTCTTGCATACCGCTCTACTATTATTGAAGATAAATTGTGATGAGTTCTTTCCCTAAAGGATACTCACATTTGACTGAGTTCAAGAGGCACTAGAGCCAAGTACTTGGAGATTGTGGGTAACTAAGGGAAACTAGCTCAACAAGGAGCACCCCACTTTGTGCAACTAGCAACATCAACTAACTTGTGGTAATATTTGCTTGACTTTGCATTCATATTCATTATTGTTCTTGCTTTGCTTCCGCCGGAGACACCAGAAGCTTGACTACCTCCGCCGGAGACATTAGAAGTAGTACACACTCACTGGAGACACCGAGTGTTGTTGTTTAGTTTGCTTATGAGCAAATAGTTAGGTTTATAAATTGATCTAGGTTGTAATAGTACCTAAATGAAATATACCTAAACTCGGTAGTGAGCTTTAGAAGAGTGGATGTAGGCCTGAGTGACGAATCACTATAAATCTTTTCTTGTGGATTGTATGTGTGATTGCTTGTCTCTGTCTTTCAATGCTTTCTATTACTCTTGCATAGCACTTGTTTGATGAAATACTTGAGTAGATACTTGGAGCATACACACACTTGGGCTAAGTTAAAAAGGATTAAAAATCAATCCCAAGTTAAAATTGAAAAATGGGTAAATTAATTGAGAAATCCTATTCACCCCCCTCTAGGATTACTTTAGAAAAATTTCAGTATCTTAAACACCTCATCTGTAAAACAACTTTGGAAAACATGCTTATGTCTTAAAAGGCTCTCAAGTGCCACGTGTTCTATGCCAAACCTATTGATCTCTGGTAGCAGTAAATTGTGGCCCTCTCTATAATGATCCCTCATGTGATTGACCACATATGCACTATTATAAATGAGGCCAGCTATCTTTTTGCCTTTTTTAATGGTCTTCTCACTTTTCACTTTTCCAATATTCTCTAACATGAGGTTAATATAGTTTGTAGCACAAGAGGTCCAATGCAAGTGCTTCCTCTTCAGCGTAAGTAATTCCTAAAGGTGTATTCTTTTGACTTTGAATATCATGTACTATCACACTAATTTTTGGAAGATCATATGATGATCACAATACACCATGAAGTTGTTTAACGGCCTCTTTGTCCTCGTTGTCCAGCAGTCACACATGATGGTGCATCCATATTTTCCCCATTTCTTATTTAGTCCTTGAATGTAATCTTTCAACTCCTCTCTAGGCAGATATATGTATGGTCTCTCTGTTGCATGGAATGGTATGCCAACATGAACCATCCACTTACATATTCCTTGCTTAACCTCCTCTTCTCCTGTCTTCTTGAACACATCTTTAATTTTCTTTTGTTTTGAACCCTCTATTTTGAAAGCACCAATGTTTACTCATCACCACCAATATGTGGTTCTCTCCTAGGCATTATGTTTTCTCTCTATATTCATATACATGGGCTCTCTCATAGTCCCACTTTTCCCAAAAGTAGGGTGTGAGCTCGAGCTTGAACCATCTCCAAGGTGATTTTGAGAACTACTCCCTCCTATGCCATTGGGAGAGTCAGAAACAAAAATTTCCTCCTCTCCTCCTAAGAAAGTGTGGCTTTCTTACCCTTTTTCATTGTTGCAATATTGCTCTCTCTAGCTTATCGATATTATGCCCTCCTGTTGCCCATTCATATGCGTCGTCCTCTTCCTCATCAATGCCATGCCTACATACCCTAAGATGCTTCTACAACATTTTCTTGTACTTTTTTCCAAGTTTTTTTTTTTTTTCATTGGCGACCTCCCTCAAGTATTTTTTTATATCCAGCATCAACTATTTTTGTGCTTGCGAGCATGGTTCGATATCTCCCCTCAAATGGGCAAGTTGATGATTGGATCTACTTACACCCCCATAGAGAAACTAAACTGTAAGATTTCATTTGGGAAAGAAAAAATAATCTAGTATCACCCATAAGAAGTCATATATTTTTAAAATAAAGTAATCTTTTATTTTTAAATTTTTTTGAATATTTAAAAAATACAACAACAACAAAAGATTTATCCCAACTATTTGGGGTCGGCTACATGAATCTTGTTCTGCCATTCCGCTCTATTTAAAAAATAGAGCTTAATCATAGATCAGTGGGTTTTGATCCCGAACCTATAGATATTTGGTTTATGATATCATATATGCCATATATTTTTTATTTTAGATTTTTCTAATCATTGGAAATATACATATTTTTTTAAAAGAATGGCTTTACTTTTTTTAATTTTTATGAATAATGGATTTTATTAGAAAAAGGAATAAAAGAATGACTTTAATAAGTCAAAAACCATTTAAATCATGTTTTTGATGCAATAAATCAGTAGATCTAGCATCTAAAGATGCTGATATACTTTCTTTTTAGGCAAAAAGAAATATAAAAACATATTTAAAATGAAAATCGTACCATTTTGTGTTTCGACGAAGATCCCTAACAATCTGGATTTCAATCCTTCAAAATCAGCAATCTAGTTTTTTTGATGTGGGAAACTAATAGAAATCACAAGATCAAGGACTTAAAGGGCTAAATAATAATAATAAAAAAAAAACAAGGTGGAAATCAACCTTAGGAGCACCGAATGACAACCAAAATGAGTGTGTAT
>JAOXJP010028292.1:0-16955 GCA_025762735.1 Platanus orientalis
GTGCGGGAGACTGGGGAATGGGTCGAGTAAACTCCCCTGGGGCCGGAAAAATAACAGACGAAGTCAGCCTTTGATTTAATTGGAATTGATTTTTTCTTAGTGATTGGAAAGGAGGGCACCTGGGTATGTTATAGAAAGGGAAGGCAGAGGTAGTACTTCGAATGGCGAAGAGAGGTGGCTCGACAAGGAAGGAATGGGAAATCGTCAAGGATGACTTCTTTGTTAGCGAAACGAAGGGGGGGAAACCACGCCAGTGATTCTTTGAGCCGGTCTGGATTTCCAACGCCTCGGGAAACTGGTCGAGATAGATGAGTCGATACGATATGACATTGATACCAAATCCAGGCAGAATGGGAATATACACCTTTGGATGACCGAAGAACCGAAAGAGATGCTAGTATAATATGGGGTATCCCCCTCTAGCGAGATCAGAAAAGGTTGTATTAAAGTTTCAATTTGTCAATAACATGGTTGGGAGAACCGTCACCCTCATGAAATACATTGTTACCTATGGAATCTATGAAAACACTATGTAAGCCTTAGAATTTTTTAATGAAACTCTACGAAATGTTATAATAAACATTATTAAACACTTATAAACTATTATACTTCATTACACACATGGGTATCAATGGTTGGGATCTGTACCCTCGTGACACATGTTGTCGTACATGTCTAGAATTTTAAGTGTTAGAGGTTGATAAATAACACTACACATTGCACAATAAAGTTATAAATCCATAGACATAAAACATAATCAATGATACAAATGTATAACTCAAACAATAATGTCATTCTCATTAATTGATAATGCAAAGTATTAGCAAAATACAACTACAAGTCTACAACAATAAAACAGGAGAAATATAACATAATGAGATAAAGAATAGTACAAGAATCTACCAGTGCCAAGACTAATGCCAAGTGTCAATCAGCTCAATCCTCATCAGTACACTTCTACATGACATAGAATTCAAAATGTTCTACACTTCTACATGACTACATGTTTGACGTAATTTTCTGATTTTTTTTAAATAAAATTTTATTATTATTTTTTACAAAAACAATTAAAAAAACATAGTAAAATAAGAGAAACATACTTTGTATGTTTATGTTCAAATATGCTTTCTGAATTTTTTCTTATTTTTTGGCATTTTTTGGAATTTTTTCAATTTTTTAATTATTAAATAAATACATAAAAATATTTTATTTTCAGAAATTTAACAAATTGATATAGTATGTGTTAAATAGAATACAGTATGTCATAGAAAAAAAATTAGACCAACCAATGCTCATTTCACATAATTTTTTGAATTTTCTTTAATTTTTTATTTTTTCAAAAAAGTAAATCAATAAATATTATTTTTCCAAAAACTATTATTTTTTGCATGAATGTGTAAATCTATCACAAATGTATAACATATAAAAAATCTACAAGAATTGGAGAAGAAATAAAGAAATTACCGAAGTTTTTTATGAGATTTGGGGTTTCGGGTTCGATCCTTTGATTCAGCTCAAAACAAGTTTTCAATCAAAATGGGCTCAAGTAGAGTCCTAGATTTTGCTTAAGATAACTAAATTTACCAATAAGCAAAAAATATATATTTTTGAGTAATTTTTGAAGGTTGCGATACAAGTAGGGGGTTTTCGTTGCAAGACGTGATACAGTATCATGAGACATGTGCGTCTCCCATCATTTTAAGCTAAAAAATGCCCAAAATTGCACCATTATCACGAGACACGTGTGAGACACGCAAGACGTCTCGCGATATGGGTGCAATTTTAGAGAGATTTCTAATACCAAGTACATCTCGTCTCCTAAGCTTGCAAAACCGAGACATCTCGCACAAGTCGGGCCGTCTCGCGCGATTTTGAGCCATGTTAGTAAATTGATTGTTCGTTCTTTTTTTATGAAAAGTTAATCATTGCTTAACTGAGAAAGAACTCCACAAAATCTCAACTCAAAATATGAAGTATATAAAACATATAACATATCATGTCTGGCAATTTTGGAATTTTCTTACATAATCCCAAAATTGCCAAAATACCCCTACTGATGCACCAGATAATTACCAAATTTTGGGAGTAAATTCTAACATATCTAAGGGTTCTATGGTTAAAATTCCATGAAATTCGGAAAAGTTTTGCTAGGTCAAATTAAGAAATTTCAAGGTTCTTTAATGGTGGTTCTAGCAAAACCATAGTGGAATCTTTTCTAATAAAATAGCAAAGAATGAGGGAATCACGGGGAAAGTTTAAGGGTATAATAGGGAATCTTTAGGAGATCAAAATGCTAAAAGAATTCAGAGAAAGAAAGTGCCTAGAGTGGAAGAAGAAAGAGAAAAGAAGATATCGGGATTTAAAAGAAAGAAAAAGAGAGATAGAGAAGGGAAGTATCACAACTCAAACCTTAGAAAAAGATGATAACAAGGACCAAGTCCACAACACACAAGCATCAAAATTCAATTGAAGGGGAGTATCACAACTCAAACCTTAGAAAGAGAGGATAACAAGGACCAAGCCCACAGCACACAAGTGTCAAAATTCAATTCATTATTCACTACTTTAATTCATGTCTAAGGGTGCCTTTAAATAGGCTTACAATACAAAGAAAATAAATACTTGCTAAGTTAGCTAGCTTCTAAATTCCTAAACTTGGGACTCAAGTATTTCCTAAAACTAAACTACTAAAAACAATTACAAAACTTCTAATAAGGATTAAAAAAGACTTCTAAATAACACATTTTCTTAAGTTTTAGACTACTAAAACTCAACACTTTCTAAAACATAACCTTTTAAAAACACTATTCCCACCATTAACTAATAACCCCTTCAGTAATTTGGCCACGACTTTTCCAAACTACCTCGGATTTGTGCAATATTGGTCTTGTTAGAAAGGTAACTGAATAACCTCTCTAATGCACCAAAATCAAATCAAAAAGGCAAGTTTTGACCTTAGAAACTTGGGATAAAAGTCAGTTTCAGGATTAGCCTAAAATCCTAAACTAACCTTGACTTTCAAGCCTTATTACAAAAACATGCCCCTAAACTAAAACCAACAAAATATTGACACTATTGACCTTATAACATGTGCATTTCATCCTAAAATACTCTAACTACTAGGACAATTCTTGAGGGCCTATCCATGGTCACCAAGCTTCTTGGTCTTCATATGGTATGCTTCTGCAACACAAGGCTAAAGATTTATTGTGGGTTTAACTAAGAATCAAAAGTCTGAATTTATTAAGGACTGAAAATAGAGTTGAACAGCATAAAAATCGGGGTTGAATACGCCCCAGAAACCTAAACAATTGAAAAGAGAACATAAATGAATTTTAGGGTTTAGTTTATTTAGCTTGTGGATATAAAACCCCTCATACATAAATCCAGAAAACTCCCTTTAGGAGGGGGTGATTTGATCAATAACTTAGTTCGGAAATCTCAATCGTGAATAGAGGAAATAGCAAGAAGATTAAACGTTAAGAAAAAACAAGAAGAAGAGGTTTCCAAGAGGCCCAGCCTCAACACTAGAAAGGATTTGGAAGGCCCATCCTCGACCAAGAAGAACAAAAGTGATGCGGTAGCTCTTCAATGGCTTGAGAAGCACCAACCTTTATGGAAGCCAAAAACCAAGTTTAAGGGAGCAATGAAAAAGCCTAGTGGCTCTCCACAGTTTTAGACCTTGTTTTTATTTGTTTTTTTAATCTTTTGGGAAGTTTTAGTGGTGAATTTAATGTAATAAGTCCATATGAGCCATGGGGAGGGGTTAAGAATAAATTAGAAGTGTAGGGTGTTTTTTATTTTTTTATTTGTTCAGTTTTTTATAGATTTTTTAGTCTAGCCATACAGCCCATATATAAAGGTATTTTGGTCTAGTTTTTTGTTTAAGGGTTATAAAACCTTCTATATACATTATTGTACGTTCAGCTGAAGAAATAAAGAATTGAGATTTTCATTGGAACCATATGGTTAGCCTGGTATCTCCTCTATCTCTCATGGTTAAGGTGAGCTTCTATTCTACTTCTTGTTCTTTCTTCTTCTTTTTTCATCTCTAACCAATCATCTCTTCTCTTCACTTTCTTCTTTCTTCTTCTTTAATATTTCTCCAGAAAATTTACCTTTCCTCTTTAAATTTCCTTCTACTTTCTTTTAAATCCCCTTCGTTCTTACACATCATTCTCCATTTCTTTCATTTTTTCCCCTTGTTCTTTCTCTTCTTTTTGCTAAGTTCTTGAAATCTAGAAATTTTCCAACAAGTATACTTTTTCTATTTACTTTCTCCTCACTCCATAAAAATTCAATCCCTAGCAAATTTAACTTTCCTATAATTTCACACACCTATCTACACCCAATTTCTAACCCTAGAATCTAGGTTTCTTGAAAAATACCCTTTCTTAAACCCTAAAACCCAAATTTGGGAATTTTTTTATCCTTTTCCAATTTCTTCAATCATTCTTTAAATTCTTCCTAGTTTCTTCCTTCTTTGCATCAATTTAATCATTTCTTTGTTAATTGTGTAATATTTGATCACTTTCTTTAAAGATTTAAGTTTATTGAATCACTTTTTTTAATTTTCCGGCTTTCTTTAAGTTCAAGAACTTATCTTTATTGCTTGGAAATCAATCTTTAGGCTTGGATCTTGATTTATTAGTGTAGGAATATTGTTTTCCCTGATATCCAACATAAAAAAGAAGAGACTTTCAATCGCACAGCTCACAGCCAAATTTTTATTCAAACTTCTCTGCTTCATTCATTGGGTATAAACATGGTATCAAATGACTTATATGTCTTCCGACATATGTCCATGTCATAGGACTGACACGATATATTCCTATCCCAACACGAAACATTAAGTGCATTATAAAAATTCATTTTTCAGTCGACATGATGAACAATGTCGACGTGTTGAGTGAATATTCCCCTTTCACGGTGTATAATTGCCTAATGTCGACAAAGAAAAATAGGACCTCCAACAACTACTCTGAACCAGCATATGGAGTTCTCCAGAAAGAAAAAGACTATCTGTTTTTGGCTTCAGTATATAAAGGGTTTGAAAACATGAACACGAGATACTAATTTGGGGTGGGGCAGCTTTCCTGGCAATGACCATACAAACCACACTAATAGTTGATGGGTTACTGTGTATGGTGCCTCCCTTTTATAGTTTTATACACAGTTTTTTTGGGACTATCTCAACCCTTTTTAATACAATCTTCATTTACTTGTCAAAAAATAATATAAGGGCATAAATGGATCACATCAGGGATCAACCCAGATACAGCCATAGAGATTAGTAAGGGTGTAAGTAGGTCGATTTGGCTGGTTCAGGGCCAACCTGAATCCACCTGGATTATTAATCACAACATAAATGCCTGATCATCCGACTGGATTATTTAATCAGATTGTAAATGCCCATCTGTGGGATTCAAAATGCATAACAGACCATATTAATAACCAGCATAAATCTAACAATTGAAACCCTTGCGCACTGATCTGCCAGTCCCAAAAGGCATAGCGCACCCAGAACCTAGATGGCTGGGCTTATGCACTGATTTGAAGCTGTATTTCGGGCATATTAAAGTAGTTATGGGGAAAAAGAAAATGCACTTCTAGAAATACATGCCAATAGAAAATTTAAGTACAGATCTTTAATTAAGAGATTACAAAGGAAGTACATACCATTGGGGTTTCCCTGTTCATAGAAGCTACGTAAAAGAGAGATGGCTTCTAATGCCATAATTCCCCCAGTACATTTGAAACCCTTCCCTTGTGAAGCCCCATTGCTGTCAGAAAGAAGAGCGGTTTTCAAGGAAAATATAATAGAAGAACAAAAATATAATTTGCAAAAAATTGCATGGCCACATTAATATGTTGGAAAATACATCATTGAAAAGAGATAACAATCAAAGTGCTATGCAATGGGATGATCTAAAGTTCCTATCTAATTGACCATCTTCATAATCAAAATAGTATAACAATAACACCATTTAGTGGTTCACCCCAAGATTGCCAGATATATAATTGTTTCTGAGTTTTAATGATCCTATTTTGGGGTGCAGGGTGGGGAAGTTATTAGTGTCCTACATAAGGTTGTCACTGGGGGGCTCCTACAAAGAGAGTAATATTTGGAATGTAGTGAAGAGAATTCAAAAGAGCCTATCTAGTTGAAAGAGTTAAAAGCCTCCTTGGCTAGCATTTCGATCTACTTTTTTTTCTTTTATGGTGATCCCAACTTCAGTAGCTGGATGGATTGAGCAACTTCATTGGGATTTCTTTATAAAGGTTGGATGAATGCATCCAAATATCACCTTGTTTATAAGGACTTAGTTTGCCGACCAAAGAGAAAAGGTGGCATGGGTCTACACTCTATCACTCCCACTATAATGTGTTCCTCAATAAATGATTGTGAAGACTCAGTGTGGAAGAAGGTTCAATGCAGAAGTGAATCATTGCAGCCAAATATGGGAAACTCAATAAACAGAAAGGCAGATAAGACTCTTTAACCCATGGCAAAAATCTTTGGCAGGTATTATGGAAAACATGCCAAAGTTCAAGTGAAGTGGAAGTTTGAAGGTCAGGAATAGCCATAGATTTATTATTATTATTATTATTTTATTTTTTTTGGGAGGGGGGGGTTGGATGGGGGCATTATGTTAGGTTGTGCCCTTAAAGTTAGCATTTCAAGACATACACAGGTGGCATAAAACTAGAACGTGAAGGCTTACTGCTATGTAACTTAAAACCATGGTATAGAGGGTGATGGGAACACAAATTTCATAAAATTGCTAATGGAAGGGAAAGGTAAAAAACCTCATTACAGAGAAACTTCGCAAGTTTTTGAGAAGTTGTTTTCTAGGGAGGGTGGGAGTAGGCCTCGGGTTAAAGATCTTTTGAGAATCGTTTCTCAAATGAGAAGGCTAAGATCTTGAAGGCCCTTTTTCTGAAGATAGATCAAAGGTGTTGTTTTTAGCATGGCCAAGGATAAGTCCCTACTCCCTTGGGCCAGATGGTTCCTTCAGGTGTTTCTATCAGGTGTGCTGGGTCTCAACTAAAGATGATTTGTTGCAGGAGTTTAATGAATTCTATGAGTATATTTAACAAAGGGGCAAGGGTGACTTTTATTGCGTTGATGACCAAGAAGAAAGGGGCTTGTCAGCTCACCCACTTTCGTCTCATCAATCTAGTGGGAAGCATGTACAAAATAGTTGAAAAACTCATGTCTTGTAAATTGCGTTCAATTATGACTGATATTATCTCAAATACTCAGAGTGTGTTTATTAAGGGCGTCAAAGTACAGAAGGGATTCTTGTAGCAAACGAAAGTGTGGATGCTTGGCATAGGTTGGGAAGGTAGGGTCTGCTTGATTTGGAAAAGACACATGATCAGGTAGATTGGGATTTCCTTGAGTGAGTTCTATTAAAGGAAGGTTTCGGGAGGAGGTGGATTATGTGGATGATGGGTTGTGTTGAGAAGTCATGGTTCTCTATGTTGATTAATGGGACCTCCAAAGGGTTTTTTAGTGCTTCTAGGCAATTGAGGCAAGGGATCCCATGTCTCCTTTTATATTTTCTTTGACAGTGGATGCTCTAAGTGCCCTTTTTTAATATGTTGTTCGCGCTAATCTGTTTGAGAGCTTTAAAATGCATCCCAACTATTCGGTGATTTCCCATTTGCAGTTTGCAGATGATTTTATTCGTTAAACTGGATCATGATTCATGAGTGTGCTGAATTTAAAGTTCACTCTAAAAGGTTTTGAAATTGTCTCGGGACAAATCAAGCTTGGCGGGAATCCACCTGGAGGAGGATCAGTTGTCTGCTTTTGCAAATGCTTGGTTGTAAAGTGGAAGCATGTCCTCTTAAGTATCTTGCATTTCTCCTTGTTGACAGTAAACTAACCAACTCTCCCAAAACCTTAAGGTGTTTGGAGGTACAAATTAATATACTTCAACAATCTCCCTCAGGAAGAACACTGTTCTTTCCTGGGAACACAATTGGGGAGTTGGGCACGAGTCCACACAACACGTATACATGCACACAATACTACATCCAGGAAAATATTTTCCCCAAGATTTGAACTCGTGACCAAACCTGCTATGATACCATGTTGACAGTAAACTAACCAACTCTCCCAAAACCTTAAGGTGTTAGGAGATACACAAATTAATATACTTCAACACTGGTTGCTATTTTTGAGGTTCTGTGTTCTCTCTGACCTCTTGTACACCTGTGGATACTATTTGTTGTTGTGGTTGTGTGCATAGTTCTATGTTGCGAATTTGAAGTTGTGTAGCTGTGAGTTGTTGCTGTTCTTGAGGTTTATCATGATTGGAGGTATCACTGGTCTTTGTATTAGGTTTTGTCCTACCGACAGTGTTGGTTTTTGCTGTTTGAAGCCATTGTAGTGTGGTTGATGTGCTAATTCCACTTTTTGTGATCTTTTAGAGCTCCAGTGTGTAGTATTGTGTTTGGGACAACAATGTTTGTGTTCTTTGGGCTACTATGTTTGAAGATAGTCAAATTGATTTCTCTCCGCTAGTGACTACTTTAACCCCTAGTCGTGGCCAAATTCCTTAAGGCCATGATCACTCTCTTGGTCCTACGACTACAATGAAGTTTGATGGCACCAACTACTTGGCGTGGTCCTAGTCTACTTAATGGTCCATTCTTGGCCATGGAAAGTAGGAGTATATTATTGGGAGCACCCCTGCCTGGCTCCTTCGATCTGTAGTTCTCCAAGTGGGAGGCTGAATATGCTCTTGCTATTTCTTGGCTTCTCTGGTTTATGTAGTTGTTGGTTGATAACACATATTTGTTTCTAGAATCTTCTAAGGAGATATGGGATACTTGTATCCATCTAGCTCAGGTGTATGAGCTTTGTCAACAGGTGTGGTAGATGAAGCAGGGTGACTAGTCTATCACTGCCTATTACTCCAACCTGTGTCAATTGTGGAAGGAGATTGACCATTATGCGGCTTTTTCCACTCTCTATGTTGTTGATGCTTCAGTCTTTCGAAAGTTTGTTGAGGAAAGCCGTGTGTTTGATCTTCTAACGGGCCTTACTCTTGAGTTTGAGCCAGTTCGTAGTCATTTCCTTACTCGTGATTCGTTCCCATCCCTCTCTGAGGCATATCCTTTCTCCACCATGAGGAGCATTGTAGGAGTGCAATGTCTGTGTCCCACCTCCCTTTATTTCTAAGAGGTTGGCTCTTGCCTCTATGTCGTAGAGAGGTGGTTATAGTGGTGATGGTAGCTTAAATGGCCAAGACTGGTTATGTTATGATCATTGTGGCCGATCACATCATACGGGGGCCACATGTTAGGACTTTCATGGTCATTCTCAAGAGCCCATTTCTTGGCCTCCTTAGATGGTTTCCTTATTGGTTTTTGTGGTGTAGCTCGTATTATTATTGGTGGGTTGTTTTAGTGTATATGCCCCTACCCCTCCTAGTGTTTCTCTTCCTGCTTATATTCCATAAGCCTTCTACTATCTTTGGTGGAGACTTGGTCTCTCTTTGCGAACAAACGGCATTTCTTCATCGTTTTGTGGCTAAAATGGATACTTCATCTGGTGGTACCTCTACCTCCTTTGTTGTTATCGCATGTATACTTGACTTGGCCCTTAGTACTTCCTCTCCTACTTCTAGTGCTTTCTGGATTATTGGTTTAGGCGTCTCTCACCATATGATTGGCACATCATTTCTTTTCTTCACTTATACTATTACCTCTAATCAAAGACATGGTTTGTATTACCGATGGCTCTGTGTCTTTTGTTGTTGGGACTGAGTTTGTATCCATTCTCCCTCTTCATCTCTTTCTTTTGTATTTCATGTTCTTAATTCTTAGCTTAACCTTGTTATAATGAACATGACTTAATTTATCATGCCATAGATCATATGGCTTAGTTAAGTAAGCAAAAGTATAGGACATGCCATTGATAACATTAAGTTTAAACATTTCAGAGGTGGGAAATCCTTGCCAACAAACATTCCATGCTTTGTGAATATAAATTTGTCAAATTCAAACACCATCTTAAATCTGTGCTTGCTTAGAAGTGATCTAATGATGGGGTTCTTATTGATGTTAAGAACATGCAAGACTTCTCTAAGGGTGATAGTCTTCCCAGAGGTAAAGCACAACTCCACTGTTCCTTTGCCAGTGACTTTGGGGGAAGAAGAGTTTCCCATGAACATGTTCATGCCATCCCCCACATGTTCATAAGAGGTGAAGATGTTTTTGTTTCTGTAGATGTGCCGAGTGGCACTTGTGTTAACCCACTAGTCAACTTCCTCTCTTATCATATTAGCCTCAGTGATAACGGTTGCTAGATCATCATCATGGATCCTCTGTTTGGTTTTGTACTTGTTGTTGTTGCCATATTTCATATGGCAACAAGCTCTAACCATGTGTCTTGGCTTTCTATAGACAACAATTAAATTTTTCTTTGTTCTTTCAAAGGGTTTCTTCTTGCTTTTGGCAAACTTCTTGAATTCTCTCTTCTTGGGTGAGAATCGACCCTTGAGTTTATCTTTTACAACATAAGCCTTCTTAAATGACTCGGTCTTCTTTGCCTTGTTTCTCGATAGCTCTTCAATTCGCATATAATGTATTAGGATATCAAGGGGCATGTCCTCATGTTCATTTATCAACTTTATCTTATAATCATGCGAAGGCAGGGGTAGCTTTGCGATCATTATGTTGAATTGGAAGCCGGGATCAAGAGACATCCTGATAGAGGTTATTGCATTAGCAATTTTCTAGAACTCCTTAGCTTATTCCAAAAAAGATTTTCCATCAACCATTTTGTATTCCCTATAAATTTGTACATTACATTTCTTGCTCCCTACTTCTTCTCTTCTCCCTTATAGATAGTTATCACAACTTCCCACAAATTTCTATGGATTTACTCTTCTTGACGAATTAGTTGAATAGATTGTTAGAGATGGTATCTAGAATATGATGATGACATTTGTAGTCATCTACAATCTGTACCTTGTTGGCGTGATGGGCAGCATCAATCTTATCTTCAATTGTTTCATTCACAATGGGTGCAAGTGGTTGTGGATTAGTCAGCACATAGTAAACCTCTATTTCAAGTGGTACTCCATCTTTAAAAGTTTTCTCCATTGACCTAGGTTGATTCGAAGTGGAACTCACTGGGTTGGCCCGTGGGAGTAGACATATTTTCAAATTTTTAGTTTTATGATGAGAGTAAAATAACAATGAAGTTCAACCTCTAGGACTCCCTACTCTTTCCTTCACACCAGCTTATGACTGCTAGGGGTGGGCATGGGCCGCGCTCGGCCCTATAATAATAGTACGGGCTCGGGCTTAGGCCAGAACTTTTTTAAAAAGTTTGGGCCTAGGCTCGACCCTAGTTAATTTATCGAGCTCGAGCCTGGCCTTGGGCTAGCCCATGAATTTCAAAAAATATTAATTATAACATTTAGGTTCGAACTCAAGACGTAATATGTAATAAGTAATGCTCTAACCAATTGAGCTATAAATATTTTTTTAGTTTTTAAAAACTTATAAAACTATATATTTAAATTCTAAGGATTGTTTTCTATAAAAAATCATTGATTTCACTAAGAGTCAAACTCAATAACTTTTGCAAAAAACTATTTTTACCAACTAAACTATAAAATATTAATGATTTTAAAAGACTTATTATATTATATACTTATCGGAAAAAAAAAAGTTCGAGCCTTGGGTTGGGCCTAGGCTGGGCAGAGGTAAGCCTGAGCCCGGCCTTAAAAAAAAGGTTGGGTCTCGGGCCGGGCTTGGGCCGTTGTCGAGCCTAGTTTGGCTGGGCTTTTTTCGAGCCAATCTCAGGCCGGGCTCGGGCTAGCCCAACCCATGCCCACCCCTAATGACCGTCCTTGAATCCCCTACCACCGAGCAATCTAAAAGACCTTTGTTTTTAAGAATGCATAGACCTTTAATAATACCCAACATTTTTGCATGAAGAGCATCGCTAACTCCAATCACCCCCTTCCTTAGCAATAACAATACATTCCTAAGAGTCGCGCATAACACAACCATACCTTGCTAGCCCAGGATTACCAAAGGAGGCACCATCAAAATTTACCTGGCTTGGTTCTGATTCCATGTTAGATAGAGCAATAAACCGTCTCTCCTAAAACCCTAAGGTTGTAGGAAAGGTTAGAGTTAATATACTTAATATATTTCAACACTTCATTTTTGCAAACCAGACTTTCCTATCATTTGTCATATCATACCTCTCAAAATAATCGTTGATGGCAGCAAGCCAATAAATGAATAGTTGAGGGTATAATCAGCCAATAAAATCTGGAATCTTTACTTGAACCTTTTTAGTGATATTGCCTAAAGCATCATGGGGTTTTAGGTCTTTACTAATCTAACATCTCCTGCACAACCTTAATAGTAGAGGTTCAAGGATTATGGTGTCATCATGTACAACTCCCTAATTGGCTCTAGGAATTGGTTGGGGTGGCTATAATGGGTTGTCTCCATTAAAAATGAAATATCACCATCCATATTTTTCTTTTGCGAAACATCTTCAGCTCCTATAGGCTGTAGATTTACTGTTGCTTCAGAACCATTTGTTCTCCATATTTCCAAATCTGATACACAACTGGATAAACTGTCTATTTGTTCTGATGAGTGAATAAGAAATCAGCTTCCCCCTAAAGTTTGTACCATGAATGGATTTTAGTCTTTTTACTCATCCATCTCAACATCCTCATTTCAGCCACACTCATTTTATGTACGTGTTGCTTGTTGGCTGCCCAACATTATGCTCCATAAAGCATGGCTGCTCTTATAGCTTTCTTATGAAAATTTCCCTTCAATTCTAGTAATATTCGTTTATCACACAACACTCCAAAATCACCTCTCCACTTCAACCATCCTGCTCTAGTTCTATGAGAAACATCATCTACAATATCTCCCTCCTTGTGCATGATTGAGTCAAGATAACGAAAATGGATACTTCAAGGTATCTTTTGGTTATCAATTTTAGTTGTTCCCTCATTCTCCTAGTTTTGCTAAACTTGTATTCCATATATTATGTTTTAGTCCGGCTTATCTTAAAATCATTTGATTCTAAAATATCCTTTCATAGTTCTAGTGTCATCAATCAACACAACATCATCAGCAAATAGTATACACCATGGCACCTCCTCTTGCATATGCCTTGTCAACTCATCTATAACTAAGGCGAAAAGGTATGTACTCAATGTTGACCCCTGGTGCAAGCCCACTGTGATCGCAAATCCAAATGATCTCTTTTGGTACTCTATCATATGCCTTTTCTAGGTTATTAAAGACCATGTAAAGATCTTTCTTCTTCTCTCTATACTTTTCCATCATTATTTAGTAACCTGCTCATCACTTGAAAATTTTCTTCATCCATGTCCTCATGTAAGAAGCATTATCAGATGGAGGATCATGTTGAAAATAGGAGAGCCGATCTCTACTCCCAAGAAAACGATGGATTGATTTGGCCCATTGTAAATTCTTTGCCCCATTAAACTTGATGGTTGTAATATGGATGGCAGATACGCCCTTAGAAATCTCCATTGCATTTGTGTTTACAGTCCCTTCATTGACACTTGATTCAATTTGGTTGGTCTCCCATAATGAACTAGACCAATGCAGCCACTTTTCTTTACTAATGCCAACCACAAGAATCACTAGTCACACTACTCCACTGAGTAGCATTTACTTCTTCCCTCAAATAAATAGATAGGTCCATACAGTCAAATAGCGACCAATATATATATATCACAACTTCCTCAAATAATCCCTAAAAACTTCATAAATCACTCAATATTCATCCAAATTGAATGAGACCACTTTGTATGGATTTCTTAGTGAAAAACGACCAACCCTCTTTTGTTTCTTCTAATCAAACCAAACCAATTATTTCAGGTTGTCAAAAAACTCCAAAATCTGGATGTTTTCCAACTTCCGTGGAATCGCCCTAAACACCCATCAAACAACACCGAAATATCCACAAAAATCACCATAAATCATCATGAATCAAACCATGTAAGCATGCTACTCATCTGGACAGTCTGCCATATGGATCTGCTGATGTTGGCATATGGCATGCTGATGTCAACACTGGGCATGCCAATGTCAGTACCTCCCTTTGAGATTCAACTCTTCCTTCCCTGCTCTGATACCATGTAGGCTTTTGGTTAATGGAGTATGAGTGCTTTGATAATGGAGGATGAGTGAAAGAAGAGGAGGAAAAAGAAATTGTCGTATACGATTAGAGCTACGAAACAAACCTATTACAAAAGTATTAACAAAAGACTAGAACACCCTTTCCCACCTATACCCTAGTTTTCCCTTATGTAAAATGTACAAACGAATGAATAACAATCCTAGGTTTTTCTACAAGTTTCACTGAAACAGCTTTTAGAATTATAACTAGTTTTTTCTGTTAATTCTCTCTTTGGATGGTTATGGCTTAGTTCTCCCAATTTTGTGCTTAGCCTTAAGTATGCAGCGCAGTTGCAACTCTTGTTGAGGATGTAGATAGTTCTGGCTAGATCAGCATTGAACCTAGTCACCAACTTAGCTGGGTTGCTGGAAACATTACATGTAATTTAATAAGAGTCACCTAAGTTGCTTACATGAGCTAGCTATAAAAGCCTAAATATTGGAGTGACTTAACTATGCATTATTGGATGGCTTACCCCTGATGAGGATAACTTTAGCTTGTAGGCTCTTGGTTTTCTCATAATCATTCTTTGGTTAGAAATTTTATATCAATTGGCATACATTTTGATGTTATGTGCAGGTTTTACCTCTTTGTGCTTTAATTCATTGGAGTTTTGTAAAGTGTGAAATAGCTGTCCATGAGAAATTTACTAGGAATGTATGATAATTTTGTAGTTTTCATTTTTTTTATTATTCTGAATGCATTGTGCTGGCATTCTCCATGTTCTAGGGATAGACTCTTATTTCATCATATTTTTTTTCTGATTATTGTCTTGTTTTTTGAGTTTGTATTTCTATATAGTGGATATCAATACTGGTCTACAACATTCTCATTCTCACTGGTGATTAATTTATTAATAACTAGGAACCTTGCGAGAGAAATTCCCCTGGAGTATGAAAAGCGAACAATTGGATGATTGTTCTTATGTTATGAAGAATGATTTTTCCTTGATTGCAAGGTTTGGAAGAGGTTTATTGATACAAAATAAAATTGTACAAGCTTAACATGAAAGTTGAAAAAGATAATATTCTATTTCCCCCCTGCTAGTGTTTGTATATTGATTATATATCTTTAATGTCCTAATCATTTTTTGTTCTTTATGAACTCGTCTTTGAAGGTTCTTTTTCTTAAATCTTCAATGTTTATTACAACAACAAACAACCTTATTCCAATTATTTGGGGTACTACACGAATCTTGTTTTTCCATTCCACTCTATTTAGGGCCATATTTGCCAATAAAATTACAAGTTTCCATGTCTCTCCTTAGTACTTCAACCCAAGTTAATTTTGGTCTTCCTCTTTTCCTTCTATCACCTTCAATTTGCATCGTCTCCCTCCTTCTCACTTGTGTAGCCATTGGTCTTTGTTTCACATGACCAAACCATCTCAGTCAACTTTCCCTCATTTTATCACCTATTGGTGCTACATTGAAGCTCCCATGAATGGATTCATTCCTAATTCTATCCTTTCTAGTCTTGCCACTCATCCATCTCAACATCCTCATTTCCCACACTCATTTTATGTATGTGTTGTTTGTTGGCTGCCCAACCTTCTGCTCCATAAAGCATGGCTGATCTTACAGCTGTCTTATAGAATTTTCCCTTCAATTTTAGTGGTATCCATTTATCATACAACACTCCAGAAGCACCTCTCCACTTTAACCATCCCGCTCTAATTCTATGAGCAACATCATCTACCATATCTCCCTCTTTGTGCATGATTGAACCAAGATTACGAAAATGGTCACTCCGAGGACAAACAAGGAAAGAAAAAACTATAAACTATTAATCCAATTTCTTGTTCACTAGCCAGTCAAGACTTCATGACCGTAGAAAATGAGTAGAAGCCATGTTTTAAAGGAAACCAGAATTTGACTGAGTTGTGAACAAAAAGTTTTACCAGTCAGCAAGGCTCATATTGGTGGAATCTGTGTTCCTTCCTTAAGTTGCGAATATATACATTAACAAAATTTCTTTTTATCTATCAAACAAAAAAGTATCTACTAATATAATTCTTCTTTAGTTATCAAAAAATAAATAAATAAAATTCAACCAAACAACAATGTTCCTACTCGAGTTCAATATTTGATTCTTCTGAAAAGATATAGCATATATAAATAGGTCGGGTACATTACCATTCAATTCTATCTAGAGTCATATATTTTGTTATGTCATAAGTCCTCATGATTTTTCTCACTACCTCAATCCACATCCTTTTTGGCCTTCCCCTTTGTTCATTTAGAGCCTGCAACTTCCAAAGAAGTATGTGCTAAATACTGATTCCTGGTGTGAGTCTAATGTGATTGGAAACTTCCTTTTCTCATACAATTCCTAGCCTTTGTCAATATATTTACTAAAGATACCTTTCTTTTCCAAAACCCACCAAATTCTCTCTATAGAGACCCTATTATATACTTTTTTATGGATACCCTATTATATGCTTTCTCTATGTCAATAAAGACCAAATAGTGACTTCTTTCAGAAGTTTCCTTAGAAAATAGCTTCATATCAATCTCCCTGGCATGAATTCAAACTGATTTTTGACACTTTAGTTTCATGTCTTAGTAATTAGTATATGCTCAATCACTCTGTCCCAAAGTTTCATCATGATAGCAGATACATCTCTAGTTATATCCCTTGTTCTTGTTAATGAGGTGGGATTAGGTACGACAACTTACAGAGTGGCTAAAGTTGGAATGACATTAGGGCTGACACATCAGTGCTGAAAAAGTGATATACAC
>JAOXJP010028303.1:0-16954 GCA_025762735.1 Platanus orientalis
CCCCTGGATTTTGTGCACACACAAAATGTGTACAAGTTGTGTGCATGGACCAGGGTCTGACACATCAGCACTGAAAAGTGATAAGCACGCCCCCAAAAAGTGTAAATCACTTTTGGGTGCTGATGCATCAGCCCCCCTGGTCCATGAGCACAATTTGCACACATTTTTTGTGTGCACGAAATACAGGCTCAGCTAGCATATCTGCTCGGCCACAGCCAATTTTTCATCCAATCCCCTTTTACTTTTAACTCCTCTCCCGGAGAATGATTGTCCGTGTTGACACAAGCATATGTAGACATGCCATTGGTTGACACATGATGTGTTTTTGAATTTAGTATTTCTTTCTTTTTTTTTTTTTTTTTAACACCTGCAACACTTTTTTGAACCCCAAACACATTATGTGTCGGCTTATAATTCACCATAAAACACTACAGACGCTTTGACATTACAGAACATTTTCTTCCCTCCTCTCCCATGTTTTTTCGTCGGAAATTACTCCATTGGCCCTTGTTTTTATAAGCTAATTGCTCGTCCCTGGCATTAATGGTCGACCTATTCCTGTAATCCATTGGCCTGACCCATGATTTCTATTATCTCCCCCTCCTGCGACCATGATTTTGGCCCAGTCCAGGGTGTTAGCCTCACCACTCTCCATTTTAATGAAACCACCACATGCGTCTCGCACTGCAAGACGCCACAGATAAACAGGGATCCCGTATGCTCTGCATCCATCTGCCCATCTGTGCCTTCGTGAACCCTTCACAACCGGCATGAGGGTGCCAGCAATCCTTTTTCTCTCTCCCCTTTCCTCATCCACTTGTTATCTAATGGATATGAGTGTTTTGATTAAGAAGAATTTGGAAACATATGCAATCATGAATGTGGCCAGCAGATTGAAAGATCTGAACAAATCTGTGTAACCATATGGACAAATGTGGATTTATGGTTATTCACATTGAGCCCCTAAATTTAAATCATGTTAAAATAAATCAAATAACTATAAACTAAAATCCTATAAACAATGTAACAGTGACACTTGGATAAAAAGAGATTCCAACTACATAGCTTCTACAAAGAATGTAGAACTCAAAATAAAAAGTTTGTAAATTCCAACACTAGTACTCTCAGTAGAATAGTACCATCATTTAGAAAAGCCCCAGGCCAAAACCTTAAATAGATATCCACCTTCTAGTGCAGTATTGGGAACAATTTATGGTTTGTATCTATTCCCTCGAGCTTCTAAACATAAGTTCTAGCTTAACCCTGTTCTCCTGTTTGATTGATTATTTCATTATTACTTTACATTCTACAATAATAGTTCCATGACATTGTGTTGACACAGACCTCTGTAGGTGTGCCATTGACACATGATGTGTTTTTGAATTTGGTGTCTATTTTTGGACACCTATTTTTCTTCTGAACACTTTTTTTTGGACCTTTTATCCCAAAACAACACATGTCAGCGTATAATAATTCACCATAGACACTACAGAAATGTTTTCATCACAGAACATTTTCTTCCTAGTGGATAATATGGAAAGGGAAAGGGTCTGCTACACAAAACAGTAAGTTTCTCTGTGTCCCCACACCACAAGTTGACACGTAATATTTTTTGAATTTGGTGCCTCTTCTAAATATAGAATAAATGTTCGTTTGAACACTTCTTTTATGGTTTTAACCCTGTAAACCCCATTTTTATGGGTACCTATTTTTTTCATTTGAAAACTGTTTTTACAATTTTAACCCTACACACCTCACATTTTGTTAGTGGGGACATAGGGGGACAAACAAATTGAGTATAGCAGATCCTTTCCCATTTGGTAAACTTCACCTTCAACAATGATCTTTTTATAAGACAACAGGAACATGAAACGCAAGGCAGGCTGCTTTGCATTCAGCTTCCATATGAGAGGCAGAGGTGATACCTTCAGCTCATGCTGTTATGAGGTTCACATATTCATCCCTAGTAATAGTTTCTATGCCAAATTTAGTTTGGTTAAAGGAAGCACCATCAAAATTAAACTTCAAAAAACATAACGGAGGAGGATTCCATAAAATGACTAGATTAGGATGGTTACATCAGGATTAACGTTGGAAATGGACTCTATTTCTAGTAGTTCGCAAAACATAATGAACCTTCAAAGGTAAACTTGTTTTAGCTTTTCCAAGTGTACTAAATGAGGAAGGCAAATTTTTATTTTTTTTTATATAATAATGACTTTTTCAAACTTTGATAATGAGTTTAAATTTATAATAGATTTCAACTATTCACCGTTGGAGGTGGCTATGATGAAAGAGGTTCTGACTGATATGGATGAAATGAACCATATCTATCCTAAATACATAAGGGCATGCAAACTAGGGAGAGCAATATCAGTAAGGGAATTGCATAGAGGGGCAAGAAAGTTCTATTTTGGGATTCTTTTAGTCAAATTTAAGCAAGTTGTGAGGGATTTCTTAATTGATCTCCAAATATAGTTCTAGGGGGAATTGGTCTGAGGAACTAGGAAGGGGAGGAGAAGTGGCTAAAGAGTATGCAAATTTAACTTCTCAAAGTATTGTATCCATGATTCTTGGTTAGAAATGAAGGACAAAGAGAATTTGGTTGATGATTTAAATTTCTGAAAGGGTAAGATGATGTTTGATTGGATCGATAACCCATTTCCTAAAAGTTGGGTCTAAGAGGCTAGTCAATAAGACAATTTGGGAGGGGAGGCTTTGGAGAGGAAATTTTGAAGCCAAAAATGGAAGAGATCCAAGGATTGGTCCACACTATTGTGGAGAATCCATAATTTATTTCTCTTCCGAGGCCTCAAGATATGAGGTTTTTTAACATTTAATGCCTCCTTTTGGCTATGTTAGTTTGCTTAGAAATTTTGAGTTTTCTCAAGGAAATTTTTCGAGAAGCATTTGTTTGTCACTCATAAAATCACCTTGTTTTCTTAGATTTTTTGACTATGCTATATTTTGATTCTCATTCATTTTCTGATATCTTTCTACTAAAATAGTCTAAGCATCCGTTTTCTCCCATATTCTTTTCATTCTCTTTTTTTGTATTTTGGCTGTGACTGAATGCCTCTCACAGATGAAGATATGATTTACCAGTGGAAAATAGAGAAACCCGGCTTCCAAAACCTCAAGTGTTCTTCCAATATGTTTAATAGTTATGTCTAAGACATAGAGAGGTCTTCTATATTTATAGAGAGTGAGATCCCTCACTTTTGGAAGGCCTCCAACGGCTAGAAATCAAGATCTTGCAGGTTTGTGAGTTCTATAAAAAAATTCCAATTCTGGCACTTTTGGATAGATCCAAAACTGCTTGATCGATCGATCCAACATGTTCTGATCAATCCAAAACACTCCAGAGAATTTGGTCTCAAATTGTTTACTGCCTGATTAATCTAGATCAAAAGTTGGATCAATCCAAAACTACTTGATTGATCCAATTATTGATCAATCTAACCCCTGTTTTTAAGTTTTTAACTTATTTTAAATTTATTTTGAACCAATGTGTGTGAGGCCTTTCTCTATGGTTCAGGGAAGGTCAATCTACACTAATCTAGGTGTTTGATTTGGTCTTACCCACTTACTAACCTTTATATTGATTTTACCTTTAAGGTTCCCAAGTTGATACCTGAAGTGTCTGTAGTTGGGGCTTGAGACATCTTAGAGGTTACAGTGTAGTTCTATGTCTTATGAGCTTGTGCTCCTTCTTCATCTGGTTTTGTGTGTTGTTTCTCTTGATCTTTTTTAGGACTTGGACTTACATAACTCTCAAATTTACAATTACACAGAATGGAATTGACAATTATACACATACATCAACACCCTTATTCTCATATATATCCTGAAATTGTCAAGAAGATGGAAGTCATCCCATCGTCAAAAACACCTTTCTGTTTGGCTAACTATGTGTAGCAATCAAAAGGAAGATCGTAGACATATACCCAGAAATCAGTAGAATTGAAGTGAAATTATTCATGCTTAAGATACAGCTTGAACTTAGAGACGGCTAGTATGATCTTGTTAAAACCCCAGGGACCTTCATTGAGGACACGGCTGTAGTCAAGAATTTCCTGGAATTTTAGAAAAAAGAAACCATTGTTGAGAGAGATGATTCAGACTTCCTGTTGGAGTCTCCACAATTTCCGGATAACTTTCTTGATCGGTCCTCTATTGATTGGCTTATCTGAGCAAAGTTTTCCAACCAGGCACTTCGACCAACTCCTAAGATCAAAGTTGCGATTATCATCCTTAAGCTCAAAGCCTCTATGATCCCACTAGAGATGACTCCGGCATGTAAGAGGTTTTAGAGTTTTCCATGGGAGGAGATCCTCCCCTGCTAGCACAGCCAGTGCAAGAGACGAACACGTACCCCTCCAAATATGTGATTTTCACTTTTTGGAGTGTGTGTTCACCTCCTGTTCCTGCAGATAAACTGCAGGCAGTGTTCATGTCGTTCTTATTCTAGAAACGGGAAAAGATGTTCTGTCCAGGATTTGGTGTCCAGATGGTGTCTAGGACACCAGGGGACGTCATATGGAATAAAGTGGGTGGGTGATGCATTTTAAAAAAAAATGAAATATGCATTTTATTTCATATACTGTCCCCTGGTGTCCTGGACACCATACAAGACACCAAATCCTGGACAGACCATCCTTTCCTGAAAAGAAACTGTGCGTAGTGTATAATTGCCTAATATGTTTTGTGAAACAAATGCTCAGTCCAGGATTCTGTATGTCCTACCCTGTCTTACACACAAAGGCTTGGTGCATAGGGTTAAAAGTTAAAACTATGAAAACAGTATTCAAATGAAAAAATAGGTACCCATAAAAGTCGGGCTCCGATTATGTGCAAAATGAATTTCATGAGAGCTATGTAAACAGCACCAAAGGGGCTGATGCATCAGTACCGAAAAGTGATTTACACTTTTGGGGGGACACTTTATCACTTTTTGGCACTGATGTGTCTACATCCTAATGCCATTTGCACAGTACTCATGAGATTCGTTTTCACCTAATTTTGTCCCAAAAAATGGGGTATATAGAGTTAAAACCAGAACAAAAATATTCAGATCAACATTTGCTCCCTGTTTAAAAGAGATACTAAATTCAAAAAACCATCACATGTCAAGCTGGTGGTAGAGGACATGGTAGGACATACAAAATCCTGGACTGAACAATATATACAATTACATGAACAAATGCCATGTCTAGGATTTTGTATGTGCTAAATGTGTCCTCTCACGTGATGGATTTTTTAATTGGTGCCCCTTCCACATGGGAGCAAATGTTCATATGAACACTTTTTTTATGGTTTTAACCTTGTACACCCCAATTTTATGGGTGGGATTAGGTACGGAAATCAGCTTTTCCTAATGTATTAGAATGACATCAGGGGGCTAACACATCAGTGCTGAAAAGTGACATGCACTTTTTGGGGGGTGTTTTTCACATTTCAGCATTGAGTATCCACCCTTGATGCCATTCTAATACATCAGGAAAAACTGATTTCCGTACCTAATCTTTTCCACATTTTTATGGGCGCTTATTTTTCATTTAAAATTTGTTTTTACAATTTTAACCCTTTACACCTAACGTTTGTGTGTACAAAATCATGGACAGAACATTTGTTCCTAAGAAGACCCGAAGTAGATACCATCGGCTAATTTGGTCGTAAATAAGAATTGAACTGGAGAACCAGGGTTGCTTAGCATTGCCAACTAAAATCTATAAAAATTTCATATTTAGTTGTAAGAAAGAAACCTAGGAAGCACATATACTAACACGGGGACATGGGTATGATATGATATAAATACGACGACATGACAATTCTTGAAAAATTAGAATATGAAACAATAATTAATTGATTAAATAAATAATACTTTTATCTTTACTTATATGTTAATTTTATATTAAAAAATAAATAACATGCATCAAGATGTTTGAAAATATTTCTAAAACTAATTTAAAAGTAATGGTACATACTAAAAAAGCACATTTATATCCATACAATAATGCTTAGTCTTTAAAGTACAAAATAATAAGAGTTTAAAAATATCATCATGAAAGTGAAAAAATAAAAAATAAAAATAAAAATAAAAAACGCTATAGAGAAAAGAGAACCATATGTTGCATTATTCCAGTCTCTATCACTCTCATTTTCATCTCTTTCTTCATTCTTTTTTTTTCTTTTCTTCATTTCTTTTTTTTTTTTGTTCCTCTTCTTTCTTTCTCGATGTTTCCCCTTCCCCTTACTTCATTTTTTATTTATATTTATTATAATATTTTATTTGGATATTTTTTCAATTAATCCTCATTTTACGAGTTATTTTACCAAACTTCCTAGAGTGGAATGTCCCAAACATGTTCTGAACGTGTCCAAAAAATATTTATTCTCCAACAAGCCATGGGTACACATGCAGAAGTATTCTCGGAATATTAGATACCAATACGTGATAGACATGAACACACCAAAGATTTTGGAGTAACCATGCTTCCTAGAAATAAGTACACCTTAACCACCCTAACCAGCGTCTACGAGTCTATGTGAACAACATTAAACTGACATATGTTGTGTTGGTATTAAAAAGTCTAAAAAAGTGTTAGTTGAAAAATTATGTGTATAAAAAGAGGCACCAAATTCAAAAACACATCATACGTCAATCTGTGGCACGTCTAAAGAGAGTTTTTTATTACGGACAATCATTCCCCCAATCAAAGATGGCAATTGTGTTTAAAACTACAAGCTAAATGTTTTGTACTTCTTGATTGTCACCTGAACCTAAGCTTCCTAATTGTCACCCAATGACTCCCGGGGCGCAAATTTTATCGTCAGTCATCGCATTGTCGTCATCGCATCGCACGGCCCAAGTTGAGTGATCTCTATGGCCACGACCATGGATAATGTCTTGAGATCGGTATTGGAAGCTGCATTCGCCACTTCAATTCATGGGCAAAGGAAGAGAAGAGTTGTATAATGGCTTCATGCTACTCCAACGTGGTGTCCATCTGAGAAAGCAACTGAAATATGAGCCTGCCAACCAAAAGAATATTATGAGCGTCAGTTCCTCCTCATACATGACATCCAACCCTTCCTCCACCGAGCAGACGTGCCATATTAACTTTTCCTCCAGGTGAAATTCAATGTGGAATTCAGTAGAATGCTTATGAAAGGAGAAGACACTACCAATGCCTCCACTTAGGTTTTGTACCACAAGGGAGGGGGGGTTGTAACACAATAAAATAAAGTTGGGATCGAACACAAGAATTCGAGCATATGACAGTTTCATCTTTTCCTTTTTCTGATTTATTTTCTCTATTGGATTTGACAATGATTGGAGAAAAGGTACTCAAAAGTCCTAACTCGAAACACATGCACAACTGATAAATTTAGAAAATGTAGGATGAAAGTGGCATGTCCTAATAAACAACCAAACAGCATCTTCCCCTAAAGAATAGAAAAGTGACCTGAAAGACACAAAAGCATCAACTAAATATTAAAGATGTGAAGATATAAAACAGAAAATGGTGTTCAACACTGAAATAGGACTAAAATTGATAACCAGAAAAAGTAAAACCTCCTAAAGAAACCATGAAACATACAAAACCTGGGAACCTAGAAGAGAGATGAAGAGATGGGAGAGAGTCGTAGAAACTTAGAGATCTTTATAGATGTCTTCGCTGAATAGTCCATATTCCAACATTTATGAGGACACGGCAAAAATAAGTGGAAAGTCGCCATTTTCAGCATAACAATGATATGGCTAGGTTGATTGCGGTTTCCAAGAGATTTTGGGACAACTATGCACATGTCCCCTTAACTATTACAATTGTTTTATGTTGAAAGGGCAGTCGGATCCTCTACAGCCATTAAAGTACCCTTCATGCACTGTGATTGTCTACAGATCAACATGTAGACAAAAAATTCAAATTTGGGCTAGTGTCTTAAATTTTTTTGTCTACATGCTCCACTGTAGATAATTGCAGTTTGTTAAGGGTACCTCAATGGTAATAGAGGATCATGAGTGGTTGAGAGGGTGGTTAGACTTATAAGGAAAGATTGCACCCTTCTAGTAGTTTTACATTGATGGACACAAATTACTTCCGACAGAGTAGGACCTATCATATAACACAGATGAATCGACAAATGATTTTGGGATAGAAAGATGAGATGTAAACAGATAATCATAATCATCCGATCTGGTGTTTTAATTTTGAAGCTAAATAAAGCATTAATCGGCTAGAATAAAGTTTAGAAATTAAGTTCTGTTTATCCAATAATGATTACTAACTAGAACTTATCTATAAATTCGCTTGTTATGCGGCAAAACCCTTCAAGGATTGGTGTCTAGTTTGATGTTTAGTTGGTGAATTATTGAGAATTGAATAAGATAACCATATAGAGTGTGTAGTTTCAAGTTTCAAAATGTTCAACAATGTATTACCAAAAAAAGAAAAGAAAAGAAAAGAAAATGTTCAGCAATGATTTAAATTGGAATGATGATATACATGAGCATTTGGAACCTATTGGTACTAGCTTGTGTAGATAACAAGAGTACTGTATGATAAGATCCATGCATGGTATTACCATAATCTTTGGGATTAGGAATTTCTCCTAAATATTTGGGATTTCTTTTAATACCACATTATTATTATTGTCCATTTTTTTGGAGAGCATTGTATATTAATAAGGGTGTGGCCTTATGAGAAAAACATATGGAAGAATAATAATGGTAGTTTTATTATCGTGGACATAAACATAAGTTGAACCACATAAATCCCTTTATGTCTTTGTCCATTTATTTTATTTTTTAATGCGATTTATCATGGTATCAGATCATTATCAATCCAAGTACTACACTTGTCTCTCAAATTCCCCCTAGAGATAATTATTGGATTTGACATCATGCTTGCAATGAGAATGGCATTTTTTGGCAAGAATAAAATAGGTTTTCTTGTGATCCCCAAGCCTAATTCACCAGATTTCATTTATAGCCCAAACCTTGAGTGTTTTTTTTTTTTTTTTTAAATCAATGCCTCTACGATATATCAAGTGAAGAGTTTAAATTGCACCAACCTACAAAAGCTATCCTCTGAAACTGTCTACTGCACAAAATTAAATGGTTATTGGGATGAGCTTGCATCATATACTTTGCACTTTTCTACAACCTGTGATGTACTAAAGACTATCCAAGCTATCAAGAATAGGAATGTGTTTTTCAGATCCTTATGGGAGTGAATGATTCATGATATGGCCAAGTGTCTAATATATAGGATGTTGAATCAATTTTCCATTGGGGGACGTCACTGAATGAATTCAAAGAGAAACAATATAATGCGGTTGTAAGAGAGTTGAACGAAGTATTCAACAAGACCTATTGAGGAGACATGTGATCAATGTCCAAAAACTTTGAAGAAAGACTATAATGTATATACATGATTTGAGGAAAAAGAGTGGGTTTGGTTGCAACTCTGTTTCAAAGAAGCTTGAAGTTTGTGATAACGTGCAGAACACTAACATCGCGGTAAGATGTTGAATTGTTGTTATGCTAAACTACTGACTTCTCTTAACCTATTTATAGAGTCATCTCAAGGTGGCACACTATAGGGATAGGTGTTGGTCTCTATATGATCAAATGGTTGATATATTTAGGGATGATTACTAACACTTGAGTGTCCCATGACACATAAGATATTGACATCCAAATGTCTCATGACACTTCTAATGATGTGACAAGACAAGGCATCAACTTGGGAAGGTTCTAGAATAGTCTCAATCAGCAGTTTTAGGGTAACTTTCAAGGAAAACCTATATCCATTGCATGAGAATTAGATTTCATTCTATACATCATTGAAAATATTTATGACTACTTTCCAATGCATCAAAAAGTGTACAATTTGGAGTTTCCTAAAGGAAGTTATGTCCATTTTCCGACAAGGTATTTGAGTTGATTGTGACCAAACCGAGGCTGTGAGTTTAAATCTTCTTGTGGCCTTTCCAATTATGAGATTTGTCTTTATGAGAATAGTTAGTTGTATTTCGAGTATTTGGTCAAAATACTTAGGTAATTGAGTCTTGAAACTCTAAAGTGTTATTTTGAAAATGTAAGAAGTTATTGGAATTGTTTACTTTACTTGGAGCATTGTTCCAAATCTAGTCCTATATAAGGTCATAGTTGTATATGGGTTATGTAGAGTGAGAAGTGATATTTTGAATACAATCAGCCTTTGACTTGTGAAGAATGATTTCTTTTGCAAATCTTATCCATTCGATGGACTTCCATCTGGTGGAGAGTTTTGCATCTCTTTGGTGGATTCGTTAGAGTGAGCATATCTATCTTGCTTTGTATCCCTTGGCTGGATTCCTATAGGTGTGAGCTTATATTTCATTCTTTTAAAGATCTTATGTTTCCTTTGTGAGTGTGTTTTCATCCTATCAGGCACAAGTTAATATTATTTGTGCAAATTCTAAAATTTCACCTAGGAGGGTAAAACATATTTATTTGGACAGATTGTTACGTTATCCGATGGACGATTTCACAATTCTAGAATTCCTACTAGACTAACAGAAATGTCCTGAGGGGGTGAATAGGACTATTTTAAATTCTTTACAATTCATATTAAGTTTTTATCAAAATTTATTACCTCTCTTAGGAAGATGTTGATTATGCCATTTACTTAGTGAATTGGATTACTTAAGTGGTGTTCACTTCACTAAGGATGTGTCTAAGATAGCATTTGAATGGGTGTACCAATAATGCTCAAATGATGTGAAGTGTGTGTTAATGAAACAATAAAGTGTTGAAAATAAATATAAGACACCAAAACAATCACACATAAAGGGCAGGGCACAAGATTTATAGTGGTTTGGCCATTTCAGGGCCTACGTACACTCTCCAAAAGCTCTTTACTGAGCTAATTGATTTTTATTAACAAACTACGACCTATTACAGGAAAATCAATATAACAAAAATACAATTTTGTGCTTGGTGGCTCCGACAAGCACACATCCTATCCTTGGTGGCTCCGGAAAAGACACAATCAGCCAAGGAAACAATCAGTCTTAGGTGGCTCTGGTAAAGACAAAAACTATGTGGAAATGATTAGGTGTCTAGAGAAGGCTTTCCCAGCAGCAGGCTCTCAATAGCCAAGAATATGAACAATATAGTTTAACTGTCAAGCTTCTAAAGAAGCTAAAATGACTTTAAAGTTAGCATGTTTATACCAATCATAACCAACAGAGATGAAATCCCTGATGTAAATGGCCTCTTAAGTAGGCTGATATACAAGGACATTCTCAAAATACATTACATCAAGTTTTAAAGTAGATGATCAATCATTGTGTAAACACAGTGAGCTGTAGTCAACGGCTAACTCTAGGACCTCAGTCCTTAAAGATGTATTCTTTGATGTAGAAAGCCTCTAACACAGAAAAATGTGCAGATATAGGCTCAGACAAAAAATCACAACAAATATATAATAAGAATATAGTTATTATGAACACATATTTGGTTGTGAAGAGTTGCACAGTGTGCTAACTCTTAAGAGCACTAGTAATATGCAAAGAGATATGCCAATATCTAGCTCTAAAGTTCTCAAGAAGTGAACTAAGTATGAATATAAAGATATATCAATCAAGTTTAGCAATACTCTAAAGAGAGAAGATAGTTCTACCTTAAGTTTTAGCTCTCAGAGCTTCTGGAAGATTCATTGGATGTGGAAACCTAGCCTCATGAGCTCAACAACTTGGGTGGATGTTCCAATCAAGCTCATATAATCCCCCTTGACGGCTCTCAAGCCTCAGTGACTATATTTTACCAATACAACCAAAAGAGGTAGCACAAGGACTGAAAAAATGGATGTTCTGTTTTTCTTTCCTTCTTTGTAGGGTTTCTAAGTGCTCTTATGATTTCGAATCATTGGCTTTTATAGCCTAATGATTAAGGAAACATGTGGCCTCGGGATCCTTCTAGAATATCCCTCCATAACGGTAAAATTCAAACACAAATGACAAGGAATCAAACTTTTGAAAACTGGCAGATTTCTGCCTATGATCGATCATAATAGCAATCATAGCCCATTTCTGCTAAGATTGATTCCAGATCTTGGACTAGTGCGGGGTAACTAAGGTATAGGGATTTTGGTCCTTCTAAACTTATCCTAGGCACGTGGTTTAGATATCAAAAGTGTAACTTTAGAGACTTCCCTTTTATACCTTTTCTTATAGGCTATTTACAATGTTGGTGAAGCTTGATCCTTGGGGTTCTTTCCTTGCTCCATGTAGTCTTCTTAGACTTGGACATGTACAAATACCTACTCTAACCCTCTTTACAAACCATAACCCTTTTGTTTATGGGATTACCAATTACATGTCCACGAATTCCCTTACAATCTCCCCCTTTAGCAATTCTATGACAAAACCAAATGCATAAAGATATACAATGAAGTATGATAATAAAGTCCAAATTATTATAGACCACATTTACAAATAAAAATAGACATGGAGAGCTATAAGCATGTGGAGCTACAGCAAATATCGGGGAATTTGCACACCACAATAAACATACATTTCTCAAGCCAAGTGATAGATTAATAGAAGGCAAAAATAAGGATATAAGCATCATCAAGCACTTAAACTAGAAAACAAGCATGCATAGAATCTCCTCCTATGTGTATGCATGAGTTGCTTCAAGTTTTAAGTGAATTTATTTTAAATTTTTACTTAATGTGTACAATTCACTCATGACTTTCTTTTAGCTCCCCCTAGAAGGGATAACTCTTTCTAGGTGTGTACTCTACCAAACTCTCCCCTTTGCTGTCATAGGAGGGCAGCCCATCAAAATACCTAATTCTCCCCCTTTTTGTTATGAATTGACAAGGGATAGGTACCAAACAGAGGAGGGATAGGAATACAAGGATATATAGATAGTCTAGTTGGACCAATCATCTACTCTTCTTTAGATAAATTATATACACTTTGTCTTCCAATATGGTTTACGAAAGTAGATGTCTCATCAATAAATGAGCACGTTTGAGTTAATTACTTGGGTTTTATGCTCTGAGAAACCTTTGCTCATCATGTTGTGGAGGGTATCATGCTCTAGGGATTCTGGGAATTGTTAATGCACTAGGACAATGCACATTTAATTGATGCAAAAGGTAGGGAAAATGAAGCTAGTAAAAGTTACCTTGCTCTAAAGCAAAAGTGGTTGTCACATGCTCATGGGCACATTGATGATCAAGTAGAGTTCAGATTTAGAGGCTTTCAGGGGACCTACAATATTAAAATTGTTACCTCGAGAAAGACAATCCCTAAGACATTTATAGTCGACAAGGGTGAGTCACTTCTTGTGGTGATGATAAATTTGTAGTTTTCGCTTCTCTCAATTTTCATTTAGCTTAAACAAGGAGGATCACTACTCTTGTAATATACCATGTTGTTCAGCTTGTGTGGAAACAATAGATATATAAGAGTCTTCTTGGGTTGTACAATACCTCCTTGTCATTGATAGGACTCTCTCTATTAATGGTCTTGTACTTTAAATTTTCTGTGAAGGGTTGATTTGTTTCTTTAATTGTGAAATTTAGGCAAATAAATACTCTTTTAGTTTTTAATAAAGAGGAAAAGAGATGTTATAACATGTGCATTTGTACTTTTTTCAATATCGACTATACTTATTTAAAAATGAGGTCATCTAGAGAATGGAATAAGTAGCCTAACTCAATTCATACTCCCAACTAAAAAAAGTTTTCTGAAGGCACAAAGAGTCATTGTAGGTATTGGCTCTTGTCTCTACAGGCCAATGAATAAGATCCAATATATACAATAGAAGTTATATGCCATTGTGTAAAAAAGGAATACAGTTATATCTGTACTATGACAAATACTGAGTTGTCATTACCTGTGCAAGTGTGGAACAACAAATCAGTCGGGATTCCACCCTGGCTTATCGAAGAGAGTCATCATAACCTATCATTCATGAGTCCCACAATTTAACCTGTGACATTTTCTTACCGAGACGAAAGAAATGCCACAATTCGATTCATAACCTATGTATTATGACAATCATGATGCAGATCGCGTCATTATGATTAAAATAGATTCCTAGCACCGATCATTCAGGATCCCCATAATTTTTCCAGAGAGAGTCACATAGCATCTCTTTATGAGTCCCAAATGACTTTTGGGGACAGTCATAAATAATCCCCTACTAAATAAGTCATGGAACCTATTGGGAGCAAAATCGAGTCCTCATTATCAGAAATATGTGAAAATTGATCTTTCGAGATCCCTATGAAATCATTCCACAAGGCTATCGGGAAATGGTTGCAAACCTCCCTATTAACTGGCACTTGAGGGATTTTATTTCCATAATGCATATTTATTAATATTGTAAAACATTTCATTTCATTTATAAGTAATAATATAAGTTAGAAACAAGAACAAATGCTATGATCATTTAAATTGGTTTGTGTGATTGATTTTTCAATATTTTCAAGCGATTACGTTATATGTCAAAGACCTACATGTCCTTTGACGCAGCGCATACGATAATAGCAATGCCCTTGAGGTTGGAGAAAGCACCACTTGTTCACATACAACTCATGGATAACCCTTATTTTAAAAAAGGGAGTCCCTCAATCGGTTGATATCCAATTTAAAAAATCTCAAATTATGGTTTGTATTTATTTCAAAACAAAGAGCTTGCAAAAATAAACCAGAGGAGTTCTCTCAATTCAAGAAGGCAATTCAAAAAGGATAAATCATTTTCAAAACTTCTAGTCCATGTGGTTGGAAACAAGTTTTAGCTCACCATATTTTATTAGCCAAAACAATTCCATGCTTTCTTGAAACCACCCACCTAATATCCATGAGTTATGTGCAAGAAATGAGTATTGTCCCACCTAAGTAAAAATTACGATACTTCTTTCTTTGTTACATGTGACATAGCCATACATACCAAAGAGGGGCATCTATCTGTACTCAAATTTTGACTTGGTTCAATTAATGGATTTGGTTCACTCATCAAGGTAGTGTTTAGAATCAAACATTAGGCAACCCTAGTTTAGGAAAAACAAGAGTAACCCCTACACCCCATAAACTGTGAAAACCCAAAACCAGGACCGAACTTTAGGTGTTTAGGCATCCCCTATATGGTCTCCTAGGGACACTTAGGTTGCAAAAAGCATTACCTACATCAAGCCATATGCAAAACCCTACCCGAGTACAACCATGTTGTCCCCAAACCATCCTTATCCTCTCTAAGATTAGTCAAGATAAACCCATTCTAGCTAAGCCCCGACTTTCTGGGACTCACTGACAGCGCTACCAAAGTCCAAATTCCAAGTAGTTGGTCAAATTATTTTCATAATTCTTCAGCCTTCATCATCCTTCCCGCTGTAAAGTATTTATGGCTGAAAAATTATTATTCTACCCCTTATATTCTTAGAACCTTATTTTCTCTATACTATTAAGTCTGAAACCTCAGTGAACCTCTAGAACTTCCCTCGACACCTAAATTTTGAGTAGTCAGTTTTCATTTTTCAGGTTTGTTCTAGCCTTAAAAAGTCTATCTCTTGGTACCAGTCATTGGGAGACTTAGCCTACCCCAATTTCTCATTTATTTTCAAATCAGGTTAAACATTTTTTACTGCTGTCGACCTTAGGTGAATCCCCAGGACTTCCTCCGGCACCCAAATTTTGAATAGTCAATTATCGTTTCTTGGGTTTACCTTAGCATTTGAAAGACCGTCTTTCGGTACCAGTCATTACCGGACTCAATCTACTACAATTTCTCATTTCTTTTTTAATCTAGTCAAGATATTCTCGACTACTGTCGACCCTAATTGAATCCTCGAGACTTCCCCTAACACCCAAATTTTAAAAAATTAGTGTCATCTCTCGGGTTTTTCCTAGCCTTCGAAAGACCGTCTCTCAGTATCAATCATTGGCAGACTCAACCTACCCCAATTTCTCATTTCTTTTCAAATCAAGTCAATACATTCTCGATGCCTTCAAAAGATTGCCTCTCGGTACTAGTCATTAGCAAACTCAGCCAACCCTAATTTCTCATTTATTTCTAAATCAGAGTGAAACATTCTCAATGAATTGTCAATCTTCAAGGAGCACCCGGTAATTACCCCAAGGTCCAAATTCCAAGCAATCAGTTCTGTGTCTTTAAAAATCTTAAGTCTCTAATACTTTATCACCCACATTTTTCCCAACAAACCAAGCAAATTCCAAACCCTATCTTAGCGAAGATTTGTCATTTATTGAAATAGAGTTTTCTGTAAGGTTTCCTGCTCAAGTATTTGGTTTACGAATAGTTTGAAGTTGTTTCTCACAAAACCTAAGGGTTACCTTTTATATCAAGGACTTAAAAATCAATTTTACAATTTTCCCCTCTAATAGGATATTGTGAGTTTTTATGGTTTCTTTAACCCATATTCCCCATACCAATTCATATTGGAATTCGATTCCGACTACAACATTGCAACCAGAGCATCCGAGAGACCTGAAATGCACCAAATTTGTAAGTTTCTAAGGTTGAGAACCTAACAAGTAAGGGGCAATAGTAAGAAGGTATTTCCACTAAAAATAACATCATTATGCATTTAATGCACCTATGAATTTTTGTTCCCCCTCATTAATGCATGAAAATATCCTTAAAGGTGAGCATTAATTAAGGCCCTTGATTTGGCATCAATCATGTGCTCCCCTTTAAGCCAAATAATAGGATTCAATAACTTGCATCCTAAGTCTCCACAAGAAAATCTCAGCCATTGATTATGGAGATTGGATCTTAACCCTTGAATCTCACCAACCAATAGGATTCAATAGCTTTCATCCTAAGTCTCCACAAGAAAATCGCAGCCTGTTACACCTAGACTAATGATCCAACTTAATGAACCGAAAATCCATGGTAGCTTTACTTGCAAGTATACAAGTGTTG
>JAOXJP010028314.1:0-16953 GCA_025762735.1 Platanus orientalis
TCCATACATCTATCATCAATTTTTCATGTTTCCAATTTTTCTCTCAATCTTTTATCTATTAGTCACATCACAAAATCCTTTAACTATAGTGTTACCTTTCTTCCTCTTATTATATTTTTCAGGATTTAGAGACGAGGATGATGATTGGCCGGAGGTTTGTGAGAGATGACTTATACTTGTTGGATACTTTATCTCCAGTTACTTCACCAGTTCAACAAGTGTCTACTTTGATGGGAAGTTCGAATAAGAGCAGTTCCGAAGACTTAGTGCACTGGCACAACCGATTAGGCCATCTTTCCTTTGTTTTACTAAAGAAAATGTTTCATCATTTATTTTGTTCTTCTTCTCAGTTGCATTGTGAACCTTGTGAACTTGTGAAACATTGTCACGTTGTTTACTTCATTAATAATAAAAGAAGTTTGATTCCTTTTAATATTGTGCATTCTGATGTTTGGGGGCCTTCCCCTACGGTGTCTATTTGGTTTCCGTTACTTTGTTACATTTTTTGATGACTACAGTAGAACCATGTGCATATATTTATTAAAACCAAAAAGTGATGTCTTCTCTGCTGTGAAGTCATTTGTCCATATGGTCTCCACACAGTTCGATGCCACAATTTGTATTCTTTGTTATGATAATGGCGGTAAGTATCTATCTAGTGGCCTTTCTTCATTTCTTGATGAGTATGGTATTGTTCACCAGACCACCTGTTCTGGTACACCTAAGCAAATGGTGTTGCTGAACACAAAAATCATCACTTGAAATCACTAGGGCACTCATGTTTACCATGCATGTTCCCAAGACTTTCTGGTCTGAGGCTTTACAAACTACAGTTTTCTTAATGAATCGCATGCCCTCTCAAGTTCTTTAATATAGAACTCCTATTGAACTTCTTTCTCCTTCTACCCGGTTTCCTATTCCTCCTAAGATCTTTGGTTGTATCTACTTTGTTCATATCCTCAAATTTGATCATACTAAATTGGAACCCAAAGCACTCAAGTGCATCTTTCTTGGATATGTTTCAACTCAAAAAGGGTACAAATGTTATCATCCTGGCACTAGGAGGCGTCTTGTGTCAAAGGATGTCACTTTCTTTGTGGACATTCCTTTTATTTCCTCCCAACTGACTTCTCTTCAGGGGGAGCATATCGATGGGGAAGTAATGTCTCCTAGGTCTCCCTAACCTGTTCCGGTTCCTTCACATTTCTTTGATTGTGGTAGTGATCTTAATGGTGATTGTGACAAAGGGGAGAAAGAGTTGAAAGTGTACTCAAGGAATGGGAAGCAACAAGACAAGGATAAGCCGCAGTCTCAAACACTTGGTCAAGAGGCCTCTTTGCATCCTCCCTCCTGAATCAAGTATTACTCTACATTCGATTGTCTCTCCTTTCTTTTCTTTACTTGATGAATCTAATATTCCCATTGCTATTCGCAAGGGTGTGATGTCTTGTGCCCAACACCCTATCTCTAACTTTGTTTCACTAGATCACTTATCTTCATCTTTTCGTAGTTTTTCCTTTATTCTGTTTTCAGAATCTATTCATCGCAATGTATCAGAGGCTATTTCACAACCTCACTGGAAGGCTACAATGGAGGAGGAGATGAGAGCACTCGAAAAAAATCAAACTTAGGAAATGATTGATCTTCCTAGATGAAAAGAACTGATTGGCTGTAAATGGGTGTTCACCATTAAATATAAAGCTAATGGTACCATAGAAAGGTATAAGGCCAGATTTGTTGTGAAGGGTTACACCCAAATATATGGTACTGACTATCAGGAGACATTCGCACTTGTGGCTAAGATGATTATGTTAGAGTGCTTATTTCTTTTGTGGTCACACAAAGATGGCTGTTACACCAGTTTAATGTAAAAAATGTCTTCTTAAATTAAGATTTAGAAAAAGTTTTTATGCAGCCTCCTCTTAGTTTTCGGTTTCCTGAAGGCAAAGGAAAAGTTTGTCGATTGAAGAAGGCCCTATACGGCCTAAAACAATTTTTGAGGGCTTGGTTTGAAAGATTCAAACTTGCTATGGTGAAGTATGGGTACATTCAATGTCAGAGTGATCACACCTTATTTGTTAAACAGGAGTAGAGGAAACTTACAGTCTTGATTGTTTATGTTGATGACATAGTTGTCACTGGTAATGATGAGGTTGAGGTTAAACTACTAAAGACAATTAGCCAAAGAGTTTGAAATTAAAGACTTGGGACAATTGAGGTATTTTTTGGGCATTAAAGTTGCAAGATCAAAAGGAGGAGTTTGAAGTATGTGCTCGATCTTTTAAATGAGATTGGAATGTTTGGTTGTAAACCAGCATTGGTTCCCATTGATCCTAATCATCGGCTTAAAGAAGATCAAGATAATTGTCTGATTAATGTGGGGAGATACCAGAGACTTGTGGGACGCCTTATATAATTGTCATTGACTAGACCGGACATTGTTTATGTAGTTAGTGTTGTTAGTCAGCTTATGCATGTTCCTACTCTTGCCCATATGGAGGCTACCTATCGAATTCTCAGATATCTCAAGGGTTGTCCAAGGAAAGGAGTTCATTATTCTTCTCATGGACATCTAAGGGTGGAAGCTTATATTGATGCTGATTGGGCAGACTCCGTTATTGATTGTTATTTTACTTCAGGCTATTGCACCTTTGTAGGAGGCAATTTGGTTACTTGGAATAGTAAGAAACAGGCGGTGGTGGTTGGATCCAGTGCCGAAGAAGAATTCAAATCCATGGCACATGGTGTTTATGAACTATTGTGGCAAAAAATGCTTATGGCTGAGTTGGGTTTCTCTACTCGTCCCATGGTCTTATATTGTGACAACAAAGCTGCTATTAGCATTGCACACAATCCAGTACAACATGATAGGACAAAACACATTGAGGTGAATCGTCATTTTATTAAAGAGCAACTGCAGCATGGTTATATTTGCACTCCTTTTGTGAAGACAAGAGATCAATTGACAGATGTTCTAACAAAAGGATTACCTGCTACAAGGTTTATTTATGTTGTTGGCAAGTTGAGAATGAGGGATATCTATTGTCCAGCTTGAGGGGGAGTGTAGGAATGTAAGGGTATTTGTGTCACTCTTGTATTTCATATATACCATATACATTACACATACAATATACCATCTATATATAATAAAGATTTAATGTGTGGTTAGAGTGAATTACTCTTAACACACGATTCTCTCTTTCTCTCTCATCTTCCTCTTCCTCTAGCATTTTCACATCTAAACCCTAATTGAATCACCCCATAAACTTCAAGTACCACACCCCTAGGATTGTCTAGGGGTCTATTATACCTAGGAAGAGTCCATTCGAAGGTAGCCTTTGTATGTTGATGTTGGAGGACAATTTCGTACAGACAACTTTTTGTTTGCTTTCATGCCTGGGAAGAATTTGAATTGCAGTAGCATCTTTCAAAATCTCAAAAGAGAACGTAATGAAGTCACGGGTAGGATTGTTTAGGAGTCTTGAACCCTTTAGAAGAAGTCCCACTTGTAAGACTGCTAAGATTTGAGAACGGTAGAAGATCTTGTGCAGGCACCTGATTCATGTGTTCACGCCTGACTGTGAAGAAACAGGCTGTAGTCACTTTGAACTAGCAGGCTAATGCAGGGAGGTTGTCCTGGGTGTGTCGCCTGGACCTGTTTGATCTCTTGGAGATGTTAGCTCTGCATAATTTTCGAAGACCAACTATAGGTGATGATGTTACAATGATTTCTAGATTTCAGCACAGTAAATTTCAGAAAAATATTAGAAAAGTATATAGAAGAAAAGGAGATGGACCTTTAACCCAAGGGGAGGGAGTGACCTCCACCGCCAGTGTTAAACTAGGTGGGGGCCTAGTCCCATTCTAGGGTTTTGGGTCTCCATCTTGCAACACAATGAAGAAGAAATAGACGTTAAACCAAAATTCAAGTTCCTTGCATAGAGAATATGGCTAGTCGGGCTCTATAAATAGAGTCCCACGGCCAGGGTTTTGTACAAAATATACAAGGTGGACAAAAATATCCCTTGTCTCATGACTCAAACCCCAAACTACAAATAATAACAAAAATAACCCCTACACACCTACTAAAGACAGAAATACCCTCCAAACATGTGTCCCCCTCCAACAAGAGACATAAAATGACAAAAATAAAATAACAACACTAATGAAACCATAACATAGGCACATCTCTCCTACGCTTCCTCTGATAGACCTCAAACTCACGCCTGGACCCGATGTCCTCATCAAAGTATAGCGGAGAGAAAGAGTCTTAAAAAGGCATTTTGGTCCAAGGGACGTATGGACATATGGAGGACTGAAAGAAGGGGTAAAAATGTCCTTAGATTAGGAGACAAATCTGGGAAAGGTATCTAAGGAAATGAAAGGGGATCTAGGGTATTAGGGTAAAAAAGGCAAGGGGTCAAGAAGGGAGGTTCAATCTGGGTTATCATGTAAAGGCGGGGCAGTGAGGGAAGGGGAAAATTGGGCTATCAAAAGGTCCAAGGGGAAGAGAAGAATCGGAGTATTGTATTTGAATTTGGATTGACATTGGTGGTAAAGAAGAGCTAGGGGAGGGTGTTTGTAGGGAGCAAAGCTCATCAAAGGCAGAGGAAGGCGATCGATAAAGTTTGGACCAAGAGGTGGCAGTTCTCGAAGAGGAATGAGCAATACATGACATCATACAGCAGCCTGAGAAGAGCAATAACACAACAAAATGCCAGTTCAGATTTTAGAGAAGAGGAATGACAAAACACGAGGGGGGAGAGTAACGACCTGAATAGGGGTTCAAGGTGGGAGAATTTGATGAAATCAACTACAGCCTTGAGAGTAAACATCATGCTGATAAGGACATCATGGCTGAGATGATGTTGGGTCATGTTTACAGCTATTATAGTTGCTTTATTTATTTTTTTATGTTATTTGTGTCACTTGTAAAGGGGGGCACAAAATTTTGAGGGTGGTTTAATCTTTATTTAGATTTTAGGAGTTATATGTCTTTTATTTGAGGTTGTGGGTAATTTTGTCATAAGTGCATGGAGCTTGGGGGTATTTTAGAACATTCTACATTAGGTTGTATTAAACCTAGTCGTGGGGGAGTCTATAAAGCTCCACACGACCAAAATTTTCAATTTATGTAATACATGAGTTTGAGTCTAACGTGTTTCACTTCTTCTTCCTTGTTTGTAGATTGAAGCCCTCAAAACCCTGTAATGGGACTAGGCCCCCACCTAGTTTAACGTTAGTGGTAGAGGCAACTCCCTCCCCTTGAGTTAAAGGTCTTCTTCCTCTCTTCTTCTTCTTCTTCTACACTTTATTTACATTTTTTTGGTTGCTGAAAACTAACCTATTGGAGAAGAATCATCACCATCACCTCTACAACAAGGTTTTTGTTGATTCATTACTTGCAAGACATCAATAAGGGTTGGACGATCCGGTTCCAAGTGGAAGTTTGGCTACAGTTGCTATTTGAAGGAAGTTACATCAGATTCCTAATGTGATAGGCATGAAACAGGTTTTTGAGCAATTTTGGGAGATCGTATACCATACCTAATAGGTAATTGTTTGGTCTGATTTGAGGCCTCTAGAATTACCCACACCAGGATGATCCAAGAGGAAGTGGACTCTTACCCAAAACTTCATTCAAATAAAAGTTGTATCAATTTGAATTCAAAGGAGGTGTGAACAGGGCATGCTGGACAGGTTTCACAAAACGGCACACCAACTCCTCAACGGCATCAGTTTTGGAGGGTTTGATTCTTTTAGGGTATATTACACCTTTAGACGATCATATAGCTACCTGCAAGACTATCTATAATCTCTTCAATCCAAAACATCACACAAGGTTGATTCCAAGAGTCTGACGTGAACTTTAGTCAACATAGACTTCGGGAGATCTTTCCTCATTCACTCACGATCAGAATATTAGTCGATTGGGGCTTTCTAAAGCACTTCAGATACCTGGACGATCCATCCTAGACACTCCTTTCACATCCGTTTGTTGATTTGAAGCAATTCTAGGCTATTCCAACCATCTCAGGCATGATTTCAGCCCTCGGGAGTCATCTCACGAGATTGGCTCATAATTGCTGGTCTCAAAGGCTTTGAAAAGTCAATCTTACCCAGGGTATTCTAAACCCCTGGGTGACACTAGAAGAGGGTAAATCTGTCTGAAATTTTTTGCTAATTTAAAACCTAAGCTTGGGTACTTTGGAGCTAGCAGCACTATTATTTAGAGGTGGTGTTTTGAATTTTCTTCAACTCCTATTTTCGGGCTCCCAAATTGACATGATCTAATGGCCTTCATCCACACTACATCAAGGATGGTTCATAGCTCGGATTCAGATGATATACTCTTTCCTCTAGCCCCACTCTCAAATTTCTTGAAGTAGGAACTTTTACCATGTTGTGGCATGTGGCCTGGATATGAGTTTACAATTTCTTGAGCTAGACAGATCACCCATGCAATATTATGATTGCCTAAATATATTATTAAATTTATCTTTAGGCCTCTCAAACTATCCCTGTAATTATTTAGCATGTTTCCCTTGATTTTGGCATAATTTAGGCATTTTTTGGGCCTTGCCTAATTTTTCTTATTACTAAATTTGTGTATCTTACTGATAATCCAAACATATTAATTAGGCCTTTAATTGTTATTAATTTTGTAAGCCCTAATTCCTTTATTGTATGTTGAGCTTAATTTAAAGAACTACCTGAAAATAGCATGTGGACTTGTGAATAGGAATTTTGTTTGTTTATCTTCATTACTTTAGTAATTTTAGTCCTATCTCCTATGCACACACTCACTATCCTACATGCATGCTGCATCACATGCACTGACATATATAGAAGGTATGATTACTCTTTTTGGGGAATGGGAAGGGAACAAGATAAGGGTTTTGGAGGTTTTGTTTTTCGGGAGAGGGGTGATAGAACAAGGGAAATCTCACAAGCAAGATATGGAAGGGAAGGGCTTTTGTTTTGAGTAGCTGAGATAGAGGAGAAGAGAGGGTTTTATGGTAGTCAATAGTGGGATATTATGGGTGGGCAAGGAGGGGTTTCATTGGAGAGGAAAGGGACTTGGAGGGGTTTCAAGGGAGCATAGCAGAGTTGGAATACAGGGGGGATGAGACTTATTTGGGGTTAGAGGTGAATAGAGGAAGGTGGTTTTGGGGTGGACTAAGTGCAGGACTTTGGGTGAGTAGGGTTTTCATCTAAATAAAAGAACATAATGGGAAAAACACGTTGAGCACATACAAAAGGGGTGATGGGAGGAAGGAATTTCAAATCGTGGTGTATGGTAGAAGAGATGAGGGGAGGGAGCAAAGCCATTAGGTGGAGATTGAAGGGGATGGTGCTCAAATTGAAGAGAGTTTCTATGGGTTTTAGAAGGAGCAAGAGAATAGGGAGGATGCTTTTAATATGAGGAAATGGGAAAATGTAAATATGGGACATGACAAGAATTATCAATGGTTCTCATGCCCCTAGAGGAGAGGAGAGACCAATATCAGAGATTCCAGAATGTGTGCTACGGAAAATGGGAGAGGTCAACAGGGTGTTGGGGCTATCCTATGAAGGAATGGAATAAGAGGTGTGAACTCTCTTTGCATTGTTGGAATAAAAAGAAAAGGAAAGGGACAAACACAATTGATGCAAGGTCAGGTAAGGGGAAGAAAAATAATCAAGGGAATTGAAAAATTTTAAATGGGGTTCGTCGTATGAGAAGGGGGAATGCAAGTAGATTTGAGGCTCAAAGAGGAAGACAGGAGGCTCGAGAGCGGGTCATAGATGAAGCTAAGTATTTTATCTTGGAAAGTGATGGGTTTGTAGAGTAAAGATAGGAGGAGGATGGTGAACGAAATGTGGCGGAAGTATGGGTAACAGTTCCTTCAATAGGAGTAGAAGGGGGTTGATAATTTTATTGGACAAAAACAGGGTGGACTATGTGTTTAATTTCCAAGCAGAACCTGCTATGAGCAAGCTGGACCGTTTTTTATCCAAGAGTTGGGAGAAATATTTTAGCCAATGGAGATTATTACAATGCCAAGACCAGGGTCTAATCACATACCGATATTTCTAGGGGGGGCACCCAAGCCTCATGGATCTATAGTGGCAGATTGGTGGAACTCATTTCAAGTGAGGGGGGTGCTAGGTTAGAAATTCAGACTCAAGCTAAAGTTGTTGAAGGAGAAATTGAAGGTGTAGAACAACGAGGTTTTTGGAAGAATAGACGGAAGGAAAGAAGTAGCTTGGAGACCATTCAAAGGTGGGATAAAAGAAAAAGGAAGAAAGGATTTCTAGGGGGATTTGAACAAAGAATATGGGTGGATAACAACAATGGAAGAGATGATGTGAAAACAAAAATCACAAGTTCAATGGCTGAAAGAAGGTGATAACACATCAATGTTTTTCCACAAAATGGCAAATTGCAGAAGGGGGATATATTACAATAAATAAGTTGAAGGTAGGGCTGACCAGGCCCGAGTTGAGGGCCCTAACCTTTATTAGGGTTGGGCTTGGGCTTACCTCAGGCCTAGTCCGAGGCCCGACCTTAATATATGTATATGAAACTAATGAGCTTGCATCAATAGCTTGTTTGATGAAAGAGATTATTATAAAGGAGGTCATGAGTTCAATTCTCAAAGGTAGTGTTTTTTGAAAAATTTATGGGTCATGGGCCTACTCGAAGCCCGATAAAACAACTAGGACCATGCTTAGGCCTAAAGTTTCTAAAAATGTTTAGGCCCGAGCTCGAAATTACTATAGCAGGCCGAGCCTTGGACCTATCTCCCCCTAGTTGAAAGTGGGGGAGAATGTGTTCGAGGGAGAGGAGGAGATCAGGGACAATGTAGTGGAGTTCTTGACGCAAGATAACCTAGGGATGCTGTTTACCTACAGATTATGGGGTCACAAAGTACTTCAAGGAGCCTGGTATCATTAGGGGAATTCAAACTAAGATAAAACAAATTTGGACAACAACTAAGAACAACCAAAACTCACAAGAAACTTATTCAATGAGACTGAAATTTAATTGGATAATAGCTATATACTTCTACAATAAGTCCCCACAAATTCAGGGAAAACAGATTAGAGTATTTTTATCCAAGCATTAAGAAATGAAAAAAAAAATAATAATAGATAAAAAAAAACCTGGTTTGTAGCCTCTCACTACAATAACCAAGGAGGTCTTAGCCTCTCACCAACATGCATAAACAAGCGGAATCTCTCCAAGGGATCCAATCTTTAGTTGAAGAGGAAGAAGGCAATAGCCATATTCTCCAAGAATAATTCTTTATTATTCATTATTCAATGTTAAAACTAAGACGATGGGTCCATTTTATAACCCACGAGTTGTCCTCTTAGGGTAAGTACAACTTAGCAAATCATTCCCTAAAGACAACTTAAAAAATAAAGAGAAAAAAATGAGATAAAATTCCCCAAAAGAAATAAAATAAAATAAAATCTCCCAAAAGATAAAGAAATAAAATAAAATCCCCCAACATGTACCACATGATCTCTCTTTGCTGCTTACACATGAGGGTTCCACCCACATGTCACATGGGCCCTCTTTCAACTTGGATGTTCACATCAATTCTAAAAAAACTTGTACATGGTCCTGGGATTACTGCCCTAAGATGCATGGTTTGCCGATGTCCATAATTTTAGAGTACCCGACAATTGGGTAGAGCATCCTTTTGATGAGGAGGTCAAGAAGGCAGTGTGATAGTTGGAGGGAGGTAAAATTCTAAGGTCGGATTAACTCCCGATATTGTTTTTATAGAACTTGTTGAAAAGTCATAAAATGGGGAATTGGTGCTAATAATCAAAGATTTTCATGAAAGGGCGGTTTTTAGACAAAGAAAGCTACTCCACATTCATATCACTGATCTCTAAACGAAGTGGTGAAGAATATAGTGTATTTCAAACTAATTACTTTGTTGGGTAAAATATATAATAATATCCAAATGTTTAGCTTTCTAGTTGAAGATGTTACCATCTATATTATATTGAATTCAAGGGAGATGTATTCTTGAGGGGATGCTTAGTGCGAATGAATGCATCAACTTGAGAAGCTTCCATTTTGATGGACACAACAAAAGCTTCCACTTGCTCCCCTAAACTTTCAGCCAGAGATCTATGGGAGCCATTGGAACCAATAACCAAAGGGCTTTCCACTATCCAACGAAATAAGACCTCCATGGGTGGCCTATCGTAATAGCCGTAGGAAGGCTTGTCCGGCAAGGTGGCAACAAACTAGGCACTGACATTGGATTCCATGAAGGTGGGTGACAAAGGGTAGATAGAAGGTTCCCAGAGGTCATATGCTGATTCTGTCCCAAGCTAGGTGTGGCCCCAGTCAAAGGTGGCAAGGAGTCATAAGGAAAATGGACACAGTGTCATTGCTCTTGACAAAGATGAGGTTAACGACAGACTCAAGTAGATGGAGGCTTTCCTGGTTGCTCGAGTTTGGGGTGATTAGCAAGATGCCTAGGTGTTGTCTACAAGAGGAAAGAAGAGGTGGAGGATTGCCAGGGAGCTAAAGGTGAGAAGGGTGCCCAACTCATTGTACATCCTTGTTTTTCGGTTAAAGTCGGAAGCAAAAAGAATTTTCCTTGAAAGGAAAACCAACTAGGGAGACTACAAGCTATTGCTGGACCGGTGGGTTCCTACAACAAGATGTGGGATGGCTGAACCCTTGGCCTATGGTGGCTTGGTTAGAGTCTTCGACCTTCTGGCTCACTTATGGATCGCGCTGACATATCGAGCAATATGTGACCATTGTGGAGGCTTTATTGTTGTTGATGATCTAGAGTCGTCTTCCATTGAATGGGTGCGATTTAAGGTTGAAGACCCTATGGCTTGCTCGGCTACAATGGATATAGACGACGGTTTTAAAACTCCCTGTCTGTCACTGTGGAGAGAATCTCCTCCTGAGATCCTAAAGATGGAGAAAGTTGTCTGATTCGCAAATAATGAAGCAAGAAGAAATACTAGGATTTCTTCATGGGAGGCGAAACCCTTGTCGGTTAACCGGAATGGTGTTCCTCCTCTGGCCTTTAAAGCTGAAAAGGTTGGCCGGAATGAGAAGGTGAAGGGTAGACACGTGGCTAAGTTCGATTCATCCAATTTTTAATTTTGGCATGTTGCTACAGAGTCTAACAGAATTGGTAGTGGACAGGGTATTGGTGATGGCTACAAAGTGGTGGAGAAAGTGGGCCGAAGACAACAAGGGAGACCACCTCCTGTCTTTGACAGATTGACTTGAGGGAATCAGAACCCTCGGCACCAGGCCAGATAGGACAAATGTCTCAGAATTAGGACGAACTAATCTCTTATGTCTGAACTAGGAGAGATTGGTCGGACTAGGCCAACCCAGACTGTAAGGAATGGACAACCGAGTTGGAAGTCAGATCAGGATAGGGGACATTCCATAAAGAATGGGCAACCGAATCGGAAGCTGGATCGAGCTCTAGGCCATCGGGCTAATGCGAAAGCCCAAAAGGCCATGGACATAATTGTCCCCACTAGTAGTTATGGGCTAAGGGAACCCAGCCAATTAGGCCCATCAATTACCATCAAAAGACAAGGCCTAGGGCTGGGGGCGACTAGGGCTCGTAATGCCCCTTTTAAAAAGGGAATCTACTCCTCAGACTTGAACTCATTCCATCAGTTAAGAAAGCAACAGAAGAGGGGGGAAAAGAAGAAGGTACCCTGTCATCAGAGGGGCACCAACGTGTGCGACGGGAATATGGATTGTGGAAGCTAGTGATCTAAACTATTGGTGAAGAAAAGAGATGATATCTGGTATAGGAAAAGAGCTGTTGTTAGAAGTAGTTGAGAGCAACAAAAGCTCAGACATGGAGGAGTCTGGTTTCTTTAGAAAATGGGGAGGGTCTGGGTGCTTCTCCCTGGCGTAGGTCTCGGAGGAGCCTAGACAGCTCGCATGTATCAAGCATATCAGGGAGGAAACAGCAACAGTGATTCTTGGCCAGGTGACATGGGGGCTCAAGGCAGAGGCGGAAGTAGGGGAAGGGATGTCGCAGGTATCAAACATAGGGGATGAGCTGGTGGCGGTGGCGTATGAGAAAGGGCTGCAAGAATTGGACAATGTTGAGGCTACCTTAGTGAAGCCCATAATGGTCATTCCTCCTCCAACGTCCTTAGATTAGGTGGTCAAACAAGTTATTGAGCTCAGCAGAAGGATGGGGGTTTTCTTTGAAGGAATTGGATACAGGGTTGAGATTTTTTGAGAAATTGAAAGAAGTATGAGCCCTAGATGGTCGATGTGCAAGCGCCCAGATTGCAGGAAGGGTGTGTGTGAATTGAAAAGACTAGCGTCTTCGATCAACTACGATGGATCGTCTGAGTCAAAGAAGAGAGGTAGAAGCATATGTAGGGAGTTAGGGGGAGAGAGGAGTAAATTGGGTCATATTAGTCCTAATGAAGCTTACTATTCTATGCTGGAATGTTAGGAGCCTCGGTAGTAAGGACAGAAGGCTCTGTGTGAAGCAGATGTGTAAAAAGTGGGGACTAGATGTTCTGGTCCTACAGGAGAGAAAGCTGGAGGTTTTTGATATATCTAATGCTAAAAAAGTTTGGGATCGCATAAATTAGGGTTACATTCACAAACCAGCAATCAACAACGTGGGGGACATATTGGTTGCTTGGAACAAGGATGTGTTGGAAGTCCATAAGTCCATAATTGATGCTTTCTCCATTTCAATTTGGTGTAGATGTTCAGACGATCAGTTTGAATGGTGTTTCTCTGGCGTATATGGTCCTAATGACAATGCGAGCAGAAAGGGATTTCTTGAAGAGCTTGAAGCTATTAGGGATCACTGGAAGGGACCCTAGTGATTCGAGGGGGGACTTCAATGTGGTAGGTGCCTGTCTGAACAAAATGGTCATCATCGTCAAACTCAGCAAATGGATCTGTTCTCTGATTTTCTCGCCTCTCAACTCCTTATTGATTTCCCTCTTTCCGGTACCTCCTTCACCTGGTCCAACAAGCAAGAAGTTCTTGTGATGAGCCGTATTGATAGATTCCTTGCTTCAGGATGCTAGGAAGATAGATTCAACCAAATGCAACAGATGGACATCACCAACCATGCTTCGGATTACTATCCAATCTTGTTGCGTCATGAGGAGTGTAAATGTGGGCCAACCTCATTCCACTTTGAGCTGATGTGGTTGGAGGTCGAAGGCTTCAAAGAGCAAGTATCGGCTTGGTGGAATTTTTATGCACTTTGAAGGATCAACAGCGTTTGTTCTTGCCCAAAAGCTGAAAGAGCTCAAGCTTCTGATCAAAAGATGGAACAAAGACTCATTTGGTCTCCTTGAGGTCTGAAAGGAAAGGTTCTTACAAGCAATTGATCAATGGGATGCAAAAGAGGAGCTAAATAGCCTTCCCTTAGATTTGAGGTTGGCGAGAGAGGAGCAAAAAAAGGAGTATTTCCAACTGTTAAGGATGGAAGAACAGTCATGGAGGCAAAAGTCCAGATATTCTTGGCTTAAAGAATGAGACTCCTACACAAGATTCTTCCACAAAATAGCCAACTCCCACTCAAAGAGAAACTCCATTTCCAAACTCCTTGTTGACAATGTCTGGGTGATCGATATGGATCAGGTTAAAGCCTCCATTTCTGATTATTATAAAGACCTATAGTCTAAACCTTTCCACAGGCACCCAAGATTGGGAGGTCTCTCTTTTGATCAGGTCCCTACCGACAAAAGGAGCTGGCTGGAGCTCCTATTCTCCGAACAAGAAGTTCTTGAAGCTATCAATAGCCTCCCTGAAGATAAAGCTCCATGCCTAAACGGTTTCCAGATCAAGTTCTTCAAAGTCTTCTGGCCAACAATTGGGACTGATGTTAGGAAAGCCTTCAGTGATTGCCATCAGAAGGCAACAATGTGCAGAAGCTTGAATTCTACTTTTGTGGTGTTAACCCCCAAAGTTGCAAGTGCTGCAGCAATAATGGACTTTCGTCCCTTAAGTTTTCTGGGAGGATTATATAAGATATTTTCAAAAACTCTGGCCTGTCGCATAGAAGAGGTAATGAGTTTTATCATTTCCTCAAATCAGAATGCATTTGTCCGAGGAAAGAAAATCTTGGATTGTTCATTTGTTGCCAACGGGCAAGAAGGAAACACCTGGGACTGATTTGTCAGGTGGACATGGAGAAAGCTGACCATGCGTGCTAGGATTTCTTAGAAGATGTAATGCTCAAAATGGGCTTTGGTCATAAATGGTGTAATTGGATCAAAGTGTGCATTTCCACCGCCTCCTTCTCCCTAATGATCGATCAATGGTACTCCGGAGTTCTTTCACAGCGGTAGGGGTCTTCGTCAGGGGGACCCTCTATCCCCTTTCTTGTTCAATATAGTCATGGAGGTGGTGTGCAGGCTGATCCTCAGAGCTGAAAGCATAGGAGTCTTGAAGGGTTGTAAGCTAGGTCACTCGGGTCTCTCAGTGACATTGATCCTATATGCAGATGACTCACTTTTTTTTCTTCAGGCCTTGGAAGAAGAGGTGTCAAATCTTAGAAGCATCCTGTTGCTGTTCGAAATGGTTTCGAGCCTCAAGATCAACCTCCAGAAATCTAAGATGATGGTTGTTGGTCCAGTTCTCAATGCAGCAAGGTTGGCTTCCTATATGGGATGCCAATATGTTGGCCTTCATAGTACTTACTTGGGTATGCCACTGGAGATACTCCTCTAGATTCGATCTTAGAGAGGGTAGAAAGGAAGCTCAAATCTTGGAAGGACAAGTATTGATCTAAGGGGGGTAAGATCACTTTGATTCGAAGTGTCTTCTCCAGTCTTCCAATTTACTTTCTATCGTTGTTCTCTATGCCCAAGTCTGTGGAGTAGAAGATTGACAGAGTCTGGCACAATTTCCTGTGGAATGCTTATGATGGTGCGACGAAATTTCGCCTTGTCCGATGAGACATTGTATGTCAACCGTTAGATCAAGGTGGGCTAAGCTTCCTTCGGCTCAAAGAGATGAACAAAGCTTGTCTTGCCAAGTGGTTGTGGCAGTTTGGAGAAGAAAGAAGAGCTTTGTGGCAGGAGGTGATCATTGTTAAGTATGGTGTTCATCCTCTAGGCTAGTATAGCGTACCTTCAAGAGGACCAGCCGGTTCGGGCATGTGGAGGGGCATTTCCAAGCATTTGGAGTGGTTTCAAGGGGGTGTTTTCTATAAAGTTGGGTACGGGTGAATGTGCATTTCTGGAAGGATAAATGGTGTGGTAGAGCTCCCTTTGAAGAAGACTTCCCGGCAATCTTCTCTCTGACCAAGAACAAGGAGGGTTCGATTCAAGAACATCTCTTTAGGATCCCCTATTTCCCACTCCTGGGATCTTGGCCTAAGGATACCCCTTAACGACTAGGAGTTAGACTCTACTTTTTATCTCCTACAAAGGCTGGAAGGGATCTCTATTGGGACACAGGAGGTCCAAGATGAGAGAGTTGAGTAGTGCAATGATGGTGTTTTCATGGTCAAGATTGCCTATACATCCTTGATGAGTTCTAACCCAAGGTTCAGCCCCATGCGTATCATTTGGAAGACAGGCATGCCTTCAAAGGCTGCTTTCCTCCTCTGGTTGGTAGTGTTAAAGAAGACTCTAACAATGGACAAGCTGAAATCTAGAGGAATCCAGATGGTCAACAGGTGCTGCTTGTGTTGCTGAGATGAAGAATCTGTGCCTCACTTATTCATCCATTGCTCGATCTCGCATGGTATATGGACTTACTTCTTGAACAGGTTTCATAGAAGTTGGCCATTACCAGCGTCGATGACTGATCTTTTAGGCATTTGGGACCAGGACAATGTCTCGGCGCTAACCGACAATGGTAAAGTTCTTTAGAGGTGCACTCCCATTGTCGTATGTTGGACAATATGGATGGAGAGGAATGCCCGTTGCTTCGATCGCATGGCCACAGGCAATTCAAAGCTCCCTAATAGTGCCCTTTCTCTGATGTATAATTGGCCTTCTCATCTCTTCAGGGTATGACATTTCACAACTTTATATTTGAGTGGGAGAGTGTAGTGTTTAAGCCGGGAGACCTATCTGGCCAATTGTACTTGTGCTTTTTCAATCTAATAAAGATTACCTTATTTATCAAAAAAAAAAAATCAACTTGAAAATATGGGTGGGATTTTCGGTGTGATACAAATTTGATCTGCAAAAGGCGTATGACTATGTGAACTAGAGTTTTTTGATAGATATTTTTCGTTGGTTTAGGCAACGCTCTCGGTAATTGTAAATGGCTCTCCCATGGGATACATCGGTTGCTCAAAAGGATTAAGGCAAGGGGATCCAGTACCCTACCTCATTTATTCCTAGTGGCTGAAGTATTGGGAGGAATGATTGATAGGGTGGAATCGGATGGATTAATTGAGGGGTTCCTAGTAGAAAATGGATCCCTCAGGGTATCTCATTTACATTTTGCCAATGATACATTGGTCCTTTGCAATACCTTCGGGTGGCAAATCATATTTTTGAGATATGTCTTGAGATGCTTTAAGGCGGTCTCCAGATTGAAGACTTTGCAGAAAGCTCACTTATAGCAATAGAATGATAAAACTTAATCTATTGGCACTAAATCTGAAATGCAGGGTTTAGAAATTTTAGTGGGTTGGAAATATCAATACCTATAAAAATGAGTAAGATGACATTAATTAATAAAGGAAGCTTTGGCAAGTATCCCTGTCTTCATCATAAAAAAAAAAAAAAAGTATCCCAGTTTACTTTGTGTTGCTATTCGTTATTCTGGAACAGGTGGTTCAATCTATTGAGAAACTTCAAAGCGAGTTCCCATGGAAGGGATGGGCATAGTTCAAAATCTCGCACGATACGGGCCGTATTGCGCGATACGTACCGGTATCGCAGGTGTGCGACACGATACCCCCATGTACAGCGAAATATCGTGATCTGGATAGGTTATCGCGA
>JAOXJP010028324.1:0-16952 GCA_025762735.1 Platanus orientalis
CACAATTTGGATCAGCCATTGAGTAAAACTGCAATTCAAACAGATTAATGGTTATGAGCAAACGTGGAAACCTGGATAACAACAATGGCTCCATGGAAACCATTGAAGAAATCTTATAAATAAAGAAGATGACAACAGAAGAAAGGATCAATCAAACACATATCAAAATTGTTTATTATTTCTATCATAGTGTAGCTGTAGCAGAAGCAGTTAGCCTTGGTTTAAATAGTAGTCATCAAAAGTCCTGTATCAGGCAAATCGATTGTATCTCACAGTTGGATTCAACGAAGTTCTCCCTTGACTCTAGGAGAAGGATTGCGACAATCTGTCTAAAGGTACATTTTCGATTCATATTGTGCTCTGTTCCAATTAATGAAAGTTCTATCTTTAATCAAATTGGGTATTATTGTTTTGTTGCACAAGTCCTCGGTCTAGAGGCATTATCGAACCTGTCCTTTTGATAGCCCGAACTGGAAATCCATACGGGTTAACCCAATGACAAGAGAAATTTTTGTTGACAACCAACAGCATGCCCAATAGATGTTGCTTTTGCCTGCAAGACAAGGAATTGGTCAACCATCTATTCGTCGCCTGCCCCTGGATGATGAGATCATGGAGCATTCTTATGATAAGATTTTACATGGCTTGGATTATGCTTTGAGGCGTTGAGGATGTTTTAAGCATCTGACAGATCCATAGGATTACTTTCCATAGGTGATGAAGCGCCTCATGGAGACTTGCTCTTTGCCATGTGTTGGGGAATTTGGAGTGAGCGCAACGCCAGAATTTTCAAGGATAAGAAGAAGATCAAATCAAAGTGTCAGAAAAGATTGTATCTTTTTTTATTTCTTTGGTTTTCCCAAATTGATGTATTCAAAGGAATCTGGTTTTAAGATTTTATGTTGGAGTGGGACAAGATGGTCTTCGATCCCTAGCCCTTGTATGCTGTGAGGTTCTGATTTCTAATTAGAGTCTTAATAAATTGTATAACTTGAATCTTTTTATAGAGAAGAATATTATTCTGATCAGGAACATTGAGACCATGAAATGTAAAATGTAGTCCCCCCACAAGAAAGACTATGGACATGAATGTCATTAAAGGCTTATCTAGCTGGTTATCAGGATATGCCTGTAGTGACATTAATATGTTTTAATAAAAATTCAAAATTTAATGAGGTCCTTTATCTGTGTGTAATGTTTAGAATATGTTTGTTTGCGCATCTGCTGGGTAAACGATTCGCCAGCTTCATTATTTTGATTGTTTGACCTTAACTCTTATGTTTTCCTCTCTCTCTTCTTTTTATAATTATTTTTTTGTTAGTGATTGATATGAAAAAGGGAACTATTTGGTTGCATGTAGAGTTTTTGAATTGTCTGCCATAGCACATCTTTCTATTAAATTTGGTAAAGTGAACGTTGAGACATGCTTGCATGTCTAATGCTAATGATTAGAACTTGGATTTATATATTCCCATTTCATATTTTAGTTTCTCTTACATATGTAAATTTGCTGCAGGCCGCGCATCGTTCCAGTTGAGAATTGGGTGGCCAAGCAAACCAATTTCGTTGACACCGTTGGGTCTTCTCCTTCTGCGGTACAGTCTTGATGCACCTCTCCATAATTTTGTAGTTATAACAAGTAATGCATCATGACTATGCATTTAATGTGGGGTCAGTTTGGTGATGCTCACAAGCATATTAATGATGTGTGAATATGCCACAATTGTTGACTAGGGCCATTGCTCCAAACAAGATGAAAATCTTAATGGTCAGGACCAAAGAGCATAAAAAGGTGCTTGCTTTCTCGCATTGTGGGTGTTTTTGGGTAGAGTTATATCCATGCTCTACCTCTTTTTTCATTCATACTTCAATTGTATCCTGTTGAAACTCATCCCTCAAAAAGGGGGAAAAAGAAGAAGAAAGAAATACATATACTTATCCATTAAAGGACAACAAGGGTGGGACTTTAAGGTGACTGTTAATGTAGTCAAGGTGTACACTTGATGCCTAGGTGATTTGGCCTTTCAAGGCAAGGCAATGCCTAGAGTTAAAACTCTATGGCAGACAGATTGGCTAATTGGGGGGGTTGAGGTTTCTTCTTTGTTCCTAGGAAGTGAGCTTCCAGTGGGTCTTGAGTAGTTGTTGTGTTTGGCTTGCCCTTGTTGGTGTGCTTGCCTTTGTTGTTGTATTAGTATTCCTTTGTTTTTTCAATTAAATCGTTGTTAATTATCAAAAAAAAAAAAAAAAGAGAAGCTATATATACTATAATAAGTTAGAATCTTAGCAATTATATACTGGTGAATAATATTTTAGCCAGTTTTATAGATAAATAATAATCCTTAAAATGCATACCCAATTAGGAGATATAATTGATAAAGAAAAAATGCATTCCCAATTGAAAACATGCCCACTTCAGATGATCATAGGAAAATACCCAAGTCAAAAATTAGAAACAAAGTAAAATAGTACACAACTGAGTCACAACTAGCTGCTGGACAATACATGCGGTAGAGCATTTTAAAAACAGACCATCATATGCCCCACATATGATAATGTTTTTCTTCTAAAATACCCCCATCGTGTCTCCTACCAAATTTGAAATATTTTATTACAGTTTTCTTTAAAGGACTAGAGGAAGGCCAAATTGACTTGGGTTGAAGTAGTGAGGAAAGACATTGTGATTTAATGGCAGATATGGCCCCAGATAGAGTGGAATGGTGGACCAGGATTTGTGTAGTTGATCCCAAGTAGCTTGGATAAGGCTTTGCTTTGTTGTTGTAGCTCTATTTTTTTTTTTTTTAAAACCTTGTTAATTGTACTTGGGCGATTGTCTCTTACCCCCTGCCTGCCTAGACTTGATGCAAGCACTAGGGTGCCCGCCATGTGATGCGGTTGCCTATGCATTGCCTAGTTGAAGCTTTGACAACATTGACTATTACCTAAATCGCTGGCCATGTTTGTTTAGAAACAACATGCAAGGCGAAAATCTACTTTTGCCTTGAACTGACCCAAGCTGGAGCCATTTGCAGACTTGCCATACTTCTACTCTGCTGTTTGGTTAACCCTGTACACTTGTGGAGCTTTGGAATTATAGTTATATTCCTACACAAGATTTCTGTGATCCTGTTTGTATGTCTACTTGCTTATTATAGTCTTTTTAAGAACTCTAGTTATTGATGTCTATTTACTATTTTGCAGAAAGTGGATATCGATAGCTTTGATGACTTTGGGATTGATTTGTATCCTGGTCAAGAGGCAGGCTTTTCAGACTCAGATCCTGATGTTGATAAGATGAATTGCATCAGCAGTGAAAAGGCAGATAAAACAGTTCAAAAGTAATTGCTTTTCTGTTGGGTTTCTTTTCTTTGCAATTCATCCACTTGTGTTTCTTATGCCTCATTTACATCAATATATCCAACTGTTGAACATGCTTCAAACTACTTGAAATGGAATCTACACCCACAATCATATCCCATAGCTGGAAATTTTCTAGTGTTGAACAACTTTGGTTGAGTCTTGTTATACTTGAGTACTATTATGCATGGGCCATTCCCTTGCCAGCACTATTGAAGCATATTAATTTTTGTATCTCCTAACACTTTAAGGTTATGGTTGAGTTGTTAATTCACTATTAACAAGGTATTAGAGTGATGCAAACATTGGAGGCAATGTGGGACTCACACATGGCCTTGGTGGGGTCCACACAAGAAGACATATGGGGACACATGGAGGAACATCTTTAGGATACATGATGGAGTCCTTTAGAGTTTTACTATTTTACTTAATATTTTATGAGTTCATAGAGTTTATGACCTAGGTGGCATTTTAATTTTTGTTTTTAGGTATTTTGCAATAAGACATTATTGCCAATGGTATTTTAGTAATTTTAGAGAGTCAACAAATCAAAGTAGGGTTCTGTTAGAGTGCTGGTCGAAATCTTCTAGAAGGACTTGATTTTGGTAGTTTTTATTTTTAGAAATTCAATGTTTTAATGGTTTTGAGTTTAGGAAAGTCTTAGGTAGCAAGTAAGCTAGTAGGTTTCTTGCTTCTTGAGTTTATGGGGCTGCATGTTTTTGTATTGCTATGATGAAATTAATAAGATTTTGGTTGGTTTCTTTCTCTCCATGAGTGAAACTCCTCTTCTTCAAGTTTTGGTGCCTAAACTTGACCCCTTGGATTTCGTGTGCACAAAACAGGTGCGCAAGTTGTGTGCATGGAACAGGGGCAGACACATCAGCACCAAAAAGTTATAAGTGCATCCCCAAAAAGTGTAAATCACTTTTCGGTGCTGATGCATCAGCCCCCTCGTCCATGCACACAACTTGAGCACCTCTTTTGTGTGCACGAAATCCGGGCTGTAAACTTGAACCCAATGATGGTGATGTCCAAGGGCTTGTGAGGTAACCGATTACCCACACCAGGTACTATTCCTTTTCTCATCTATCTTTTTTCTTCTTCTTCTTCTTCTCGTTCTCTCTTTTATGTTTTTTTGCTGCCACAACCAGAAAAACCCAACTCCCATTAATTCCCTTTAAATTTCATCAATTAAAGCCTTGATCTGATATCCTTATATCTTACCCACGACTACCCATATTACTGTTTTAATCACATATCACTGTTTTCGAGACCCACGACTACCCATGTTACTCCCCTGATATAGCCTAATTTGCTGCTCAGAATACCTAGGGTTACAATTTCTGAATCAGTCCCTGTCTAACCTCAGTTTAACATCATTGAGGCCCATTTACTGATTTGAAATGAATCCACATTTGATCCTGATACTCGTAAATAACCCTGAAATTCTGCAACCTTTTGACCTATTTTTCTGCTCTGTAATTTACCAGAATTTTGGCACCTAACTTCTATACTGACACTACCTCGAGTCCCCATCTGTAGCTTCTACAGCACCTGTTCTATCCCTTGTTCTTATTCTAACTAGCCTCTACATAAGCCTTAACCTAACACTGCTGGTTGTGCCTTATACTAAGTCCCAAACACCCTTGTATCCAAACTCTGAACACTCATGTTCCATAGCCTTGCTGATTTAACCCAAGCCTGATCACCTACAGCCTTCTCTATTGTGTGCCGCATCACAGAGCCAAGCCAGCACGACTCCCGGACATAGTACCGCACATTTGTGCGTGTTGTGGACTTGCACCTGGTTCCCCATTATTCCCAAGAGTAAACAATGTTCCTCTTGGGGGGGGGGGGAGAGTGTTGAAGTATATTAATTTTTGTATTTACAAAAACCATAAGGTTTTGGGAGAGTTGGTTTATCCACCGTTAATAATAATAACATGGTCTACTAGAATACTAGTGGTGGCAAGGTGTTTTGTGAAGAGTGGACATGAGTGAATAAGAATACAAAATTCATTTGGAAAGCCCTTTCATCATTCATTTGATAGATTCAATGGAAAAATGGTGAAAAAGGGAAACATCATGTTAGTAGTCCAGAGAAAGAGAAAAAGACACTATTTGCATGATGCATTTAAGAATGATAGTAGAGAAATGCCTACTTTCGATAGCCTGAACTAGCTGAAGAGAATCCCATTGGTTCACAACTTGTGTATGGGATCTAATTAATGCACTGCTAAGAAGTAACCAGATTTGAGTTGCAGGGGTATTTTTGGTGTAATGGGGTTAAATTTTTGTTTGGCAACAGTTTTAAATGTTATGAGTTTTGGGTTAATTAAGCGGAGTTTTCTATTTGTCAGTTTAGGTTTTTTTTTTTTTTTTTAATTGAGAAGAAATTTGAATGATTGGGAGATGGATGATGTGATTAGGTTGTTGTGCTGCCTAGCAAAGTTGAAGCCGATCTTGGGTTTGAGTGATCGGTGGGTATGGGTTAACAACGAAAGTGGTAAGTTTACAACTAGATTGTTTTATAGGGGGATGGAAAATTCGAGTATATCTTTGGTTCTTTATAAAGTCATTTGGATTGTGGGTATTCCTTCAAAGAATTATTTCTCTGTTTGGAAAATATTTGGATAAAATTCTAACCCTAAACCACCTAATGTGTCGAGGATGAAACTTGGCAAATAGGTGTATTTTGTGCATAAGGGAGGAGAAAATGGTGGATCATCTCTTTATCCATTGTTATATGACAAGAAAAGTTTGGAGTTTCTTCCTTTATCACCTCAAAATCTTTTGGACCTTCTCAAACCACTTCAGGGATTTTATTATGGGATGGTAGGTGTGAGACTTGGTAGGTATTCCTCTAAGCATTTTGGTGTTTTTTGCATGGGGCCATCTACTAGGTCATATGAAAGGAGAGGAAAAACAAAACTTTTGAGGATAAGTACTTGTTCTCAAAAAATCTTTATGCCAACATTTATTCACTTTTGTTTGATTGGGCCTCCATCTCTATCAATTTTTATTAGATTGAGTGGTTTTCTTTCTAGAGGGAGATTGCTTTGTTGCTAACAAGCCCTCCCACCTTACAGAAGAGAAGGCAAGAGCTTAAAGGCCACCCACACCCTATTGTTTCTTTCCAATTATTGCAAAGATCCCCCACGCTTAAGTGTTTACAATCTTTAAATTGAGAAGCCCAGTACAAAATTTTCTCTTTAGCCCTTTAATATACTTGGATAGACAGCTTGGCATGACCCTCAAAGGTTCTTTTGTTCCGCTCTATATCATAAGCTTTTATGATATAACCCAAGATCAACTAAGATAACCTCCACAACATTTTTTTCTTTATTTCTTTTTAGTAAAATTCCAAGAATCATCTAGATCTCTTATAAAAACACCCCACCCCTTATATTTTCAAAACTGACTAGTCTTAATGACCTTTCTAAACCACCTACAAAATATCTTAAGATACCAATATTTAAACTTCTAAAACAAAAATAATGTCTTAAGCTAGGCATCTAAATCTAAAATAGATAAATTATTATAATTTCCTTCTAAAGAAATAAGTCCTAAATTTATACCAATTTAGGACATCGTGCAAATGGGCTATGAATGCTGCTCAATAGTGTAGTTATTGTGATGGTCAGGGGAAGAAGAATGAAATTGAGCAAGCAGTGGTTGTATGATCTACCTCTCCACTTATTAAGATCAAGACCTGAAAAATTTGCAAAAGTCATTGAGTGACCTTGATCATGCTTGGTGGATGTCGATTTGGTTCACTCTTGATCATGCTTGATGGACCATTTGCATCATTCACCCTAGCTGGAAAAGAATTCAGCTCCATTGAATTTGCTCTACATCATGAGGCGGAGAGTGTCGATCACATCTTCATTCATTGCCCCTATGTCATGGAGATTTGGGAATTCTTTTTGAATGAGATAGGTTTATCTTGGGTCTTCCCTAGTAAGGCAGCCTCCATGATTGTCTTGGAATATTAGAAGAGTATCCCGAAAAGGCAGTTCTCTTTGGAATCTTGTTTGCTCGGCAGTGCTTTGGCTCATTTGGCTTGAGCGTAATAGAAGGGTGTTTGAAGATTGCAAACAGCTGACCCATAATATTTTTTGCAGGGCTGAGGAGTTTTCTTGTTTTTGGGGGTTCAATTGTAAGATTATGGGGAATTGCTCTCCGTTGGACTTGAAAAGGGAGTGGGGATCTTTTTTCTCTTGTTTTTAGTTTCCCTTCCTTTTGTCTTTTTGTAGTTTTTGGGGATTTCTCATCCCTTTTCTCGTAATGAAATTTTACTTTATCAATATATATATATATACATATATATATATACATATATATAGTGTCCACTGGGCTTGTCTCTTGTATCATGCCTTGTCTTCCAATGGTTTCTCTACTTCTTTTAATGCTTCTTTCCCCTTTCATTATTGATTTATTTTAATTGATCAGTTGATTTTGCCATTGTTAAGGCGACTCCAAACTTTACTCCCTTTTATTGTGTCACACTTCCTCTATAGTTGGCCTTAACACAATCTTCTACCCATCCTTGTAGAAACTAGAAATTAGCTGTTTTTTTGTTCATAATGGACCATATCATGATCATACTTCCATGTTGTAAAAGACCCATGATTGATGGGCTACTGATCCCTCGCATTTTGAGAATGAATGCAGCCTAGGTTGAAAGACCTTTCTCTGAGGAGGAGGTGAAGTCAATCGTTCGGAGCTAGAAGCTGACAAGGCCCTGGGGCCGGATGGGTTTCCTGTTGCTTTTTATAAACATTGTTGGGAGGTGGTGAAAGGGGACTTGATGCGTGTTTTTGATGACTTTTCTAGAAGGAGTTCCTAGATAAATGGAGTAATGTGACTTATATTTCTCTCATTCTGAAGGAGGCAGCAGAGGAAATGGGTGATTTTTGTCCGATAAGCCTTTTGAGCAACATCTAAAAAATTATATTGAAATGCCTTGCCTCCAGACTTAAGATGGTCCATCGATTGCGTCTCAAGCTCAATGAGCTTTTTTGAAAGGTCATTCTATTATGGATGGGGCTCTTTGTACTAATGAATGCATTGATTCAAGTATTTGTAGTGGCATTCCTGAGGTTCTTTGCAAGGTGGATATGGAAAAAGCTTACAATCATGTAAGTTGGAGTTTCCTTATTGACGTGCTTCTAAGACATGGTTCTGAGGTGAAATGACGAAATTGGATCTATAAATGCATGGGCCTTGCATCTTTCTCTGTCTTGATAAATGGGATTCCTTTCGGTTATTTTGGTTGCTCACGAGGATTGAGGCAAGGGGATCCGTTGTTTTTTCTCCTTTTTCTCCTTGTGGTGGAGGTTTTGGGAGGTATGCTTGATAAGGCGGTTGAGGTGGGTATGTTAGAAGGTTTTCAGGTGGGTTTTGGCAATGTGGTAGTGTCCCATCTTCAGGTTGCAGATGATACATTGATTTTGTGCTCTAATTCTCAAAGGAAAAAATCAAATATTTAAGATGTATTCTCAAGTGTTTTGAAGTTGTGATAGGGTTACATGCAAATTTTGGAAAAAGCTCCTTGATTGCGGTTGGTGATGTCCTAAACATTGATATACTTGCTACAGATTTTGGATGTAGGGTGGGATCTCTTCTAGCTTTATATCTCGGTCTGCCTCTAGGAGCCCCTTACAAGATAGTGGATGTGTGGAATCCAATGGTTGACAGGATTAAGAAAAGACTGTGAGGTTGGAAGGCTATTTATCTAAAGGGGGTCTGGTGACCTTATTAAGGTTGTTTTGGCTATCATCCCTATCTATTTTTTTTTCATCATTGAATATGCCACAATTGGTTGCTTTAACAATTAAAAAGCTTCAATGGGAGTTTCTTTGGAGAAATGGGGAGGACTCCTTAGGTTTGTTCCTTGTTGCTTGGGAAAATGTTTACACTCCAAAGGCTAAAGGGGGGTTGGGCCTGCATAAATTGAGGGATATGAACATTGCTCTTCTTACCAAATGGTTTTGGTAGTTAAGAATGGAAGATGATGTGTTGAGGAAGTGAGTGTTGCTTGAAAGTATGAGATTCAGGATGTTTGGAGGCCTAATGCCGTTCGTGACCCTTATGGAAGGAGTCTTTGGAAAGGAATTCTATGGTATTTGGAAATGTATATGAAAGGCATTGCTTATGAGGTGAGAAAAGGCAAGAAGGTTGCCTTTTGGGAGGATGCGTGGTGTGGTCCGTGTGGAAACAACCCATTGAAGATGTTGTTTCCGGACATATTCCAAATGGCTGAAAACTATATGGCATGGGTGGTGGACTGTATAGAGTCTTCTTCTGATCAGGTGATTTGGTGTCCGACTCTTAGAAGAAATGCTTTGATTGGGAGCTCCCCACTTTATTTAGCTTGTTGGAAAGGCTTTCTAATGCGGCTATATCTATGGACCAACTTGATCGAAGAATTTGGTACCCCAACTCTGGTGGCAGCTTCTCTATGAAATCTTGCTATAATTTCATTGAATCCTCGCGGGATATGGGTATTCCTTTGAAGGAAATTTGGAATCATTTGGTTCCTTTGAAGGTTTAATTCTTTCTTTGGACAACTTCCTTAGGGAAATTTTCTATTTTAGACGTTCTTAGCCGGAAGGGGATGTATTTTCCAAACATTTGTTTATTGTGTTATGGGAACGGGGATTCGATTACACATATTTTGATTCATTATCTCTTTGCTGTGGAAGTGTGGAATGCTATGTTACAAGATTTTAGTTTTAAGTGGGTGATGTCTTTGGATGTGTTTAGCACCTTGTATAGTTAGGGAACTGGTGGACTACAACCCTCAATGCAAAAGGTAAGATTTGGCACATGGTTCCTGTGGCGGTTTGGTGGTTGCTTTAGAGAGAGAAACAATAGAGTGTTTGAAAACAGTGTTGAACCCTCCTTTCAAGTGTACAAAATGGCTAAATAGTTGCTTCTTTTCTAGGCTAGAAGATGTAAAGAATGTGATAATGAGTGCATGGGCAGGTTGTTAAGGGATTGGTCTCATTCCATTGCTTTGATGTAGTGTTGTTTCTCTTTTTCTGTCCGTGAGGCGGATGCGTTATCCCCTCCCTTTTCATTTTTATCAATAAAATTCCTTTGCTAAGTATTCCTTATAGGATTTTCCATGGAGAATGATACTAGGCAACGTTGATCTATTGGTACATCCGCTTCTAATTTTAACCATGATATCTTGTACAGTTTATGAGTTTCACATTGCAAGTTGAACTTTTTAATCATCTCTTGAGATACTAAATCCATGTACTCTCACTATCAGTCAACACCTTACAAATCTTTCCACCTGGCATGCATTGGTACCTATATACATTCACTATTTTTTCTAGGTCTTTTAATAAAAAATAATAATAATGACATCCCTTCTTCGGTCCCACCACTATTTCTTAATCATCATCATGATTATTCATCATGGAATTGATCTTCACCCCCTTCAATTGTGTTAGCTACATGTACATGACGTATTCATGGGCATTTAAATGATTGATGTTTGAACTCTCCACTTATGGTATCAAACGATTCAAACCTTCACACACTCTTTCTTAGTTTGTTGTCCAGCCTCAAGATATTAATGAATATCACCCCTTATAACTTCATTTCTCAGATCTTTACTATTGGCCGTTGATTGCTTTTGGTCATTTTTTGATAATCGAGGTATCCAGGCCTCTTAGAGCACCTGACTAAGTCCTTGGGGCACCTGGACTCCCTACCTCTCCCACACATCAGGTAAACTGGTTTTTTTCAATACACAGGCAAGTGGCCCCAAGGGGGTGCGTTTTGAACTCAGGACCTCCGGTTCCTGAGGTGTGATTCTAGCCAATTGCGCTACCCCTTGGGGTTCTTTTGGTCAATTGTTGATTGATCACTATCTTCACAATCAACTGTTGATTGTAGGTTTGAATGATGGGTCAATCCTCGTCCATTCTAACGCTTAAGTGTGTTGTTAGCCTTCAGGATATACATCGTTAATGATATGGATATTTGCATGGCAATCTCATCTTGCACTACTACTTTTAAACCATTAATTTATCGAGCCACAACTTGATTTTCCTTTCCATTCAAAGAAATTTTAACAGAAAGGCAATAAAACTCTTATGTCTATTCGCTTATGGTTTTATCTTTTTGGTGGATATTTTGGAATTGCCAAAACAAGGTCTATGCATAGTCAGATGGTGGAAATGCCTTCCATAATCAGCTCCTCATCTTTTCCTAATTGTAAATTGGAGGCTTTCCTTTTTGTTGGCTAGTTGGTTGGACTAATTCCTTTTTTTTGGTTATTTGATTGAATTGATGTATTTCCTTTCGATTTTACTACAATGATTTTTACATTTTTCATGTCAACTTCTTTCAACGGTGGGTCTTCTCATGTTGCGGGGGATGTGTTTTCCTAATAGATGCATCATATGCTTCCAAGAGGCAGAGTCGGCTAGTCATCTCTTCATCCATTGTTGGGGGGCCTATTTGTTGTGGAGCTCCATGCTAAATCGTTTCAAGGTATGTCGGGTCTTCCCTAATTCTATGCAAGGGCTACTTCTCTGTTGGGGAAATGTCGGAAACATGTCAAGCCCTTATAAAAGGATCATTTGAGCTTGTGTCTCGTTCATGGTGTACTGTATTGGAGTATCTAGAAAGAAAGAAATTCCATAATTTTTGAAGCTACATTGGAGACTCACTAAATTTCTGACAATCTTTGCCAAGCTGTTATGCTAGGTATCCTTGTGCCTTTCATTTCAAAGGATGAAGTCCAAAATTGGATTTTCCAATGGGATTCCATTGTCTTCTGGTTTTAATGGTTGTGTCGGTTTGAGGGTTCGAGGTTGGTAGTTTGTACCATAGTTGCTAGAGTGAGAAGCAAAAGCGAGAAACAAGAAACAAGGCTCAATAAATCCTTGGGAAACAATAAGTGAAAAACAATTCGAAAAATGTTTACAGAGCGAGTAGGGAGGGGTTGGGAAAGCAACAGGGAAGCGAGTAAAGTGCAATTTGGAAATAACTTCTAACTATTAGAAAAAATATTATGAGATAAAGATAATCAATGAATAAGTGATTGCTAAATGCTAATAGAAAGTACGATGTAGAATAATGGCTTAAAGAATATGCGAAAACTTGTACCAATGTAAGGAATCAAGAACTTATCTTAAATACCCTAAACAATAGCAAATTTATGAAAAAAAAACTTAGAACAGAAGGAAAGAATTGAAATTGAAGAAATTAGGAAGAATGGAGAAGAAAGACAAGATGAAATTAGGGGGAAAAGGTCTAGAAGTGCAATTCTAGAATTTATGGGATAAACCCACAAAATTACCAAAATACCCCTACTGACGTGTCATAATTTTATGAAATTTTACAGGGAGTTAAATGACCCTTAAGAGTGATTCTCACACAAAATTTCATCGAATTCTGAGGTCTCTAGGTATATAAAGTATTTAAACTAGGGTTGGTTCTTGGACTGAAATCAAGGGAGAAAGATGAGTCTTGATCAACCACAGGGTCAGGAATTGAAAGGGGGAGGGTTTGGTGATAGAAAGAAATCAATCTTGGGGTTTCTTGAAAGGAAAAGTAAAGAAGAAGGTAGGTTTAGGTTTGATTTCAAGTTTAGATTCAAGAACACCTAACAAGAAGGGATCTTGAATGGGATCTTGAATAGTGAAATTAATTAAAGAAATCAGCAAGTATAATAATTAAGAAAGAAGAAAGAGAGAAAGAAAGAGGAAAGAAATAGATATGTCATGAGACGAGAGAGAGAAGAGAGAAAGAATCACTTAGTCACGTGATAGAGAGAAAAACAAGGAAGAGATAGAATGGGGAGCCCATGAGTACAACCCAAGAGGATAACACCACCACACGTGGGACTCAAAAACCAATTCTTTATTTATCTATTTTTTCTTTCTAAATCTGAATTACATCCTAACATCTCTACTATTATAAACTTGACTCATTAGACCCTTTAACTCATTAGGACTTCTATTCTAAACAACTTCCTAAACAGAAGATTTTTTAAAAAACAAGACTTATTTTTAAAAGGCTCATAATTAAAACTCCCTAATTGCATCTAAACCCCAAACTTAATCCTTATTACAAGGACTCTTAGATAATATTTATTCTTCATTTCCAAGTTCTTTAGGGCTTGGATTACATTGAACATAAGTCCCAAAATAAAATCCAGAAACAACCCTAAAATAAAATAAAATAAAACTTAAAAAATGATAACCGTAAAATTTCCTGGAAACAACCTTAAAAATTCTTAAACTTAAATAAATCTTCCTTTTACTTGAACCTGACTCTCTTATGGGGAGGCACATACACAAGTCTCTTGACAACGTCCGCATCAAAGTAAATAACAAAAAATCTAAAAACAATAAGTACAACTACAATAGTTGATTACTAATAAAAAGTAAATATAACAATAAGTTACAATTAATAAGTACAACTACAATACAATAAAGTGAGTAAACTAAATAAAGTAATAAACAAACCTAAAAACTGTGTCATCCAAGTAACAAAGAATCATGACAAAAAAGTCCATAAGCAAACCTCTTTTCTTGTTAGTATGGCAAGCCATTCCTTAGAATTTAATACTAATTTTTTTGTAGATAACTAGGTATATTAGAGTCATACTATAGATCACCCTATATAAAAACCATCATATTTGATTCTTTTTTATTGGATTGGAATAATCTAATATAAACTATAAAATTAATACTAAATAGCATAGGGAATAGAGATACATTAAAGAAAATAAAATTTTGCTTTTTGTATTGCTTCGGAGTTGATTCTCTAGACGTTTACACTAGCTTCTCTAAAGGCTTCTACTCGCTTCATAAATGTGGGAAGTGCGATTCCCCTACTTTGGGAAGTGGCATTGAATTAGCTTCTCAAATGAACTTCCCACCTTATACCAAGCTTCCCTACAACTATGGTTTGTACCCCTTGTGCTTATTGGTTGTCTTGTATCTTTGTTGGCTTTTCGGTTCTAGTAAAATTTCCTTATTTAGAAAAAATTAAATATTAATCTAGCCTTACATATCATGGTTCGAAAACTTGGATGTTTGATCCCGATTTGGATTGCCTGATCTGTGGTGGATCAGCTGGTCTGGATCACTTAATCCAAAAAAATTCCCAATTACATATTTTATTGATTTTAAAGAAAAACACATATTTACACCAAAAGTTGTGATCACTTTTTGTGTTAACTGTGGAGTTCCCCTCTGTGTGTGAGTTTATAAAAAAAAAATCCACAAAGCATGCATACATATAGTAATTGTGTATAACAGAAGAGAAACAACAATACAATTACGTGTAATGCATAAAAACTTATCAAATGCTCTAGAACAAATATTGATATGCTAATATCATTCTAGTGACCATGAGGGGTCACCACCTCAACTATGATCATTGTGGTGGACAGGGGTAGGATCAAGATCACGGGGCTTGTGGTACTCTCGATCATATGTATGGTGACACTGGTCAAAGTGTAAGTGAAAAATAAAGTCATTGGATTTATGATCTTCTTGGCAAGACTCCTCCCATCCTGATGGTGGTGGAAGCTAATTCCACGAAAATGGCTGGCTGACCAACTTTGTAAGAAAATGGATGATTCTTTTGCACTAGGGTGCTGATAATACGGATGTTCGTATGAGTACGACTGATTGTAACTATCATGCGAAGAAGAAGACTTAGGATCACGTACACGCATTCCCATTGGTCGCATATGTGAGCCATCCTCGGCTTTTGTTCTATATAATGCATTAGATGAAGATGAAGCTTCTTTGCAAGCCATTTTTCTATACTTGTACCTGTACCCAAGCCCATAGGCTTCATATTGTCCATTATAATGTTGTCTAGGTCGACTGTCATGGTGTGTGTCCTATGTAGAAATGTAATGGTTGTCGTAGACTATAAAACTGTAGGGTTTAGAAGAGCTAGGTCCACCCTGAGCACCCTTCCTAGTGGCACTACTTGCATCATCTTGACCACCATCAAAGTCATCTGAATTCTGCTGAGTCTGCTCATAACTCTCCACCATATGCTCATGGGCCTCCTCCTCTCCACTCTCAACATCTATTGCATTGGTACCAACAATGTTTGGTCTTGGATTTAAGAACAAAGCGTGTATCTATTTACCTAAAAAAGAAAAAGAAAGCATGCATCTGTTTACCTAAAAAAAAGAAAGGAAGCATGCATCTCTCTATAACTATCCTTAGAATCATCATTGCCTTCATCCTTAGCACATCCTCAGTATCGGCCTACAATTTTCCCTTAATCCAATCCCGCATCCCGCTCATCAACCAATAGATCCTGATGAGGACATCGGGTCCAGGCGCGAGTTCCAAACCTACCAGAGGAGGCGCAGGAGAGTGGGACCATGTTGTGGTTCCAGTAGAGTCCTTTTTATAATTTTATGTTATTTTATGTCTCTTGTTAGAGGGGGACACATAGTGTGAGGGTAGTATTGTCTTTAGATATTTCTTTTGTGTTTTTTTGTTATTTCTTGTAGTTCGGGGGTATTTTTGGTATGATACATGAGACATGAGGGTCTTTTTGGCCAAGTTTCTATTTTGTATACTTAGACTTAGCCGTGGGAGGCTATAAGAGGGCCCCATGACCTGGTCTTCTTTCTTATGAAATAATAGATGGAAAATTGATTTTGTCTCTCACATTGAGTTCTTCTTCCTTGCCTGTTCTACAGGTTGAAGACTCTAAAACTCTGGAATGGGACTAGACCTCCACTTAGTTTAACGCTGGTGGTGGAGGCCACTCCCTTCACTTAGGTTAAAGGTCCCCATCTTCTTCTTCTTTTTCTTATTTGTTAAATTTTCATTGATTTTATTGTGTTAAAATTGAAGTTCCTTTAGAAGATTGGTTGCCATCACTTGGGAATAAGAGTTTTGATCATCTCAACACATCTAGAGCATCCCTAAGACTTGAATGACCACATCTATGGTGGTTACCATGGCCTAAATTCTGTTTTGGAAGAAGTTCACCTCAGTTTACACAGTGCCAAGCGTGAAAACTGATTCTGACGTGTTTGTAGGAGATTAGACACCAACACCAAACAACACCAACTTCAATTGAGTGGGCTTTCCCAGGGTGTTCTATACCCCTATACAATCCATCCTAGGCATTCCTACCATCTCAACATGCTGATTTGAAGAAACTACAGGCTGACAAATCCCTTCTAGGCGTGAACACAACCTTAAAAGCACTTACACAAGATTGCCTATTAGTTCCAAACCACAAAGGCATTATTCAAACTGATTCTCCCAGGGTGTGATAGACCCCTGGGCGATCCTAGAGGGTGGGTCCCACTTCGAAAAATCTTCACCAAATAAAAATCCCAGGTAGGGGTTATAGGAGCAGGCGGCACTTCATCTGTGAGTTGATAATTTTTTGAAAAATTTGGAAATCCCAAATTTGGGTTTTATGATCTTAGAATCTTATTGCAATCACTCTAAACGACATTAAGGAGGTGTTTTACATCCAAATCAGGTACCATATATATATATATATATATATATATCTTTTGGCTCTTCTCAAATTCCCTCAAGTAAGTGATTCTGTGTATTTTGTGGCATATG
>JAOXJP010028335.1:0-16951 GCA_025762735.1 Platanus orientalis
TGTTAGGACCTCCCTCAAGTGTGTCATATGTTCAGCCTCAGTCTGACTATATATTAGGATGTCATCAAAGTAAACAATGACAAATTTGCCAATAAAGGGTTTTAATAACTTATTAATCAACCTCATGAAGATACTCAGAGCATTGGATAGTCCAAAAGGCATCACCAATCACTTATATAGACCCTCTTTAGTTTTGAATGTAGTCTTCCATTCGTCCCCAGGCCTCACAAGAATCTGGTGGTACCCACTCTACAGGTCCAACTTTGTTAAAATCTTCGATCCATTCAGCATATCTAACATATCCTGTAGTTGCAGTATGGGAAACCTATATTTGATTGTTATTTTGTTGATGACTCGGCTATCTAAGCACATGCGCCAACTACTATCTTTCTTCAGAGTCAATAGAGTGAGTACAACACAAGGACTCATGCTCTCCTGATTCAACCCCTTTTTCATAAGATCATCCACCTACTCCTATAAAATTTAACTTTCTTTCAAACTCATTCAATAGTGTGGGAGATTAGACAGGTTGAAACCTGGTACCAGGTCGACATAGTGTTGTATGTCTCGCATCAAAGGTAAACCATGAAATAGTTCTTCTAGAGTGAGATCTGTAAACTCATCAACCATTGGTCGCAATTTCTCTGGAATCATAATAGGTTCTACTTACACCACACCTTGAACAACTAATACATGAATCTCTCCTATATCCTCTACCTCTGCTCCAAAGTCTTTGTTTCCAGAAAGGAGAAAAGACTTCTCCTCTACTTCCTAAGCTTCGGGTGAATCATTCCCCTTAAGAGGTACTAGAGTAATTTTCTATCCCCCTTTGTTGAATATATAAACATTGTCTCGACCCCTATGCATGGCATCAACATCAGATTGCGATGGCCTCCCCAAGATTATATGGTAGGCATCCATCTCCACCACATCACACACAATCTCATCATAATAAATTTTGCTAATGGAGAAAGAGAAACAACAAGTATGCGTTACCTTTGATTCGACACCTTCTTGATCCACCCAATACTATACGGCGAGGAGTGTTTCTCTATCTTCAGGCCAAGTTTCAAAACTATGCCTTGAGACACAATATTCTCAGTGCCGCCACTATCAATGATGATATCACAGACCTTCTGGTTGATAGTGCATCTAGTCTTGAAAATACTATGCCTTTGTGGGTGTCCCTCTCGCTTTGGTGCAAATAATAATCTCTTTACCACAAGAGAGTGAGAGGAGATCTTCATCATCTGGCTCGGTCACACCATGGTCATCATCCTCTGCCTACTCTTCCTCATCAACCTCGTCACCCTTCATTAATTTTGTCGTTCTCCTATATGGACACTGGTTTAAGCGATGCCTGGGCACTCCACATCAATAACACTTATCAACTATGGGCTGCTCATAAGGATTAGGATTCTAGGTTGTGTTTCCTATCGGACCATTACTGCTGCTCACTTTTGTATTTGTAGCAACTGGTGGTGATGAAGTCACAAGCTGCTTTCCCTTATTCACCGTAGTGTGCAAAGATTTGAGGGAACCTCTATTTGGCACCTGATTCCTTGTATCCAGCTATGCTTCTACTCTCGTTGCCGAGTTAATAGCCTCTGTAATAAAAAATATGGCTTGTAGGGATACTTGACCCTGGATGGCCACACGCAATCCTCCAATAAACTATGCCCCCTGTTGTGTTTCATTTTTTGACAACTCATTGTGTGCCTAGAGTCGCTGGAATTCCTCCGTATATGCCGTCATGGTTCGACTTCCCTCCCTACAGTTCTACTACTATTAGAAAAGCATCTGCTTATAATCTGGTGGTAAAAATTTATCCCGCAACATGCGTTTCATCTTCATCCAGGATCGCATCGGCGTTTTTTCTTGTCTTTTGCGATTAAGTCAAGTCTACTCCCACCAGACAGATGCCCCCTAATTAACTTATAGGCTATTAGTTTGACCTTCTTCTCTTCCTGAACCTCCATGTAATCAAAGAATCTCTCCACACTGGCTTGCCAATCAAGGAAATCTTCAAAGTGAAGATGACCATCAAAACTAGGCAGGTCCATCTTCATCCGATATTCACCTTGATCCCCTCGACTACCATATGCCCTGAAGCTTTGACCACCATGACCTATAAATCCCTAGCCTCTTCGTTCATGATTATCTACTTTGGCATACTCTTCTTCATCATTGGACAGTTCTTCGTAGATTCGTTGCTTATTTGTTGATTCAGAATATGATCATGATGGGCTTAATGACCATCGTGATTCCTATCGTCTCCATGAAGCTGAGTAACCTCCAACGTCAACCTAGTGATTGATGTCTGCAAATCACGCAATACTTGATGGTTCTCATGCTAGAAATTTTCAAAGTCAGCTCTCAAAAAAGCCACTCTCTCACGAGCACTATTGCTAGAGAAGTTGTCATCGTTTTGTGAGTTAGCCATCGAACCCAGGCTTGTTGACTAGGCTCTGACCAACTAACGCAGTGAAATAGCAAGGAGAAGAACACTTCATTCTTCTTTATTGGGAAAAGCCTTAAACTTTACCAAGGAAGAGAAACTCGCTCTGAAACTTTTATTAATTAAAAAAATTGAATTGCCTTGAAGGCTACAATGCTTTAAATCGAGAAAAGAAACCCTAATTCATGTTAGGCACGAAATTAGGCTAATTTGGTAAATTTTACAAAAAATAGCAAAATTTAGATAATACCAAAATCAAATACTACTATCACTAAGAAACATCCTAGAACAGGCGGGATCTTATTCTGACTTCTAAATAGAAAGTTATAGCAAAAAGGAAAGTTACTAAAAATAGCAAAAACTCTGATTTGAGAGCCTTAACGAAGGAATTTGTTCGAAAAGTGGTGTTGCTCATGGCAAAGCGATGAGTTTTAATCCTTGCAAAATTTCCCTTAAGCTCACCAAATTTCACGCAATTCCATCGTCAAGTCTCATGATTTCTACTAGCGCTTTTTGCCCTTCTTGTGTGTAAACATCTATCGGTCCCTCTGCTCAAGGAAAGCTCATGTTGTATGTTCTATATATATATGATAGGGAAAGATATCGAGACCCCAATAAACCGACCCCGATAAACACGCAAAACCCCAACCCTAAGGAAACTAACCCTGGATGTCTTCATTAAGAAAACCTGCAAAGGTCCCATTACCATGGAATCCCCACCGTGGAAGCCTGAGGGATGCTGAGGTCACTAAAGAAAGGTTTTGCTATTCAACGGTTCCTCAACATTGCGGTTTATAAAAAGACATTAAGCTACTCACATCTCCCTCCAATGCCCGACACCTCAAAATCACCAGGACCACTCTCGAGGCACGACCTGAGCATCCCAACACCGAAAAGGGAGTCACACCAATGACAACTATTTAACCTTTAAGAGTCCTCACCCGGTAAGAGAGACTGAGACCCTACTTTTCATACTTGGAGATAAGAACAATCTAGAAGCTGTTACTAAAAAGAAATATTCTTTACAGCTAGCCTGACAAATCTGAAAAGGAGGCACTACGATTAACTAACAGAAAATAGAAAGAGTAGGGGGAATGTGGCAAGGAAGGTGGGAAGAGATATGCAGAATCTTGTCTGACACGCCATGGCTAAAGCCTATAAATAAGGGTAACAACCAACCCATCAGGTATGATAAAAAAATAGAAACCCTAATCAAAGATTTTCATTCAACCATCTCCCATATCTAACTTGACCGTTGAAGAGTTGGATGCCATCACCCCACCAATGTCTAGTCCTTTGACCCCTTAGCTGTGTTGTGTAGGAAACATTCTGCCAGAAACTAAGGCCCACCATGCAACCATCTGACCGGTGTTGGAGCACCCATGATTCCAACATTATCAGTTGGTGCCATCTATGGGAAACCTTTTGTCTAAGGACCAAAGGTTTGCATGGTCAAGAATAGATCAATGGCGGCTCAACACAGCCCTTGTGCCAAAGCTGATGAATAGGAAACCTCCATCTCCAACGAAGGCCATTACAAAGAACCTTGAGTGACTACCCTCAAACAATGTGTCTAGGGTCTAACGGTGAGCATATAATTGCTCATGGAGCATAATTGAGAAATAATACTGGAGCTTAGGAGCCGAATGGTGAGCCTAACAACCAAGAAATGGGACAGTAATGGTCCCTCGTCCCTCCTGATGTGAGCCGTGATGATGGCCAAGAATGAGATGACAAAGAAGGGAGCACCATGGCACCTCAGTTCCGAGAGATGAGCTGTATTTTCTAGCATAAGGAGAGGGTTCATACCCCCAACCTTTAGGAAGAGAAGATGGATGACATAAGACGAGAAATGGAAACCATAAAGGAAGCCATCAAGGGGAAAGCTCCCGCTACCGTTAATGAGCTCATCCAAAGGACGGATCATCTGTTCACCCTAGAGGTAATGGCCCTGCCCTTATCCAACATGTTTAAGACACCCCAGATGGAGATGTTCTATGGTACTTGGGACCCTCTTGACCACTTAGAAGCCTACAAGATGCATAGAAATCTTCATGAGGCACTCGATGAAATTATGTGTCAAGCTTTTCCTACCACCATCAAAGGGTCCACCTGAGTATAGATCAACCGACTAAAGTCGGGGAGTATATCGAACTTCACAGAGCTCAGGCAATAGTAAGTCAGATACTTTATAGGTGGCCAAAGACACCGGAAGCCCGCCACTTACCTACTCAACATCAAGTAAAATAAAGGTGAGTCTCTCTTGGATTACGTGTCCTATTTAACAAGGAGATGTTGTAGGTCGACTATGCTGAGGTGAAAGTGATTGTGGTCACCCTCATGGTGGGATTGCTACCCTCCAAATTCCTCTTCTTGCTATAAAAAACCCCCATCACGCATGGAAGACCTTATGCTGAAGGTGTAATAGCATATGAATGTTGAAGATACTCTCAGTACCTAACGGGAGTGGGAGACTAGAGCTAGCTCTTAGTCTGACAAAAGGAAAAGGGAGTAACAGACTACTCAGGAAGAAAGGAGCTCTCAGGCTAAGGGGCAGTGACAACAGTGGGGCCAGACTCTGAGTCAACCTACCCCTGAACAGATTTCAGAATTACAACCCCCTCAATGTACCAGTAGAGAAAGTGTTTGTGCACCTCAAAGATGACTTGAGTGTCAAGTGGTTCAAGAGGATCCAAGCCCCACCCAAAAAGAGAAATTGCAACAAGTATTATCACTTTCATCAGGACCATGACCATGATACCAATGACTACTTTAACTTACAGGAACGGATAGAAGCTCTCATCCAACGAGGGCAACTACAGAGGTTCATGGTGGGAAGGCCCTAGGATAGATGAGAAGACACCTGCCAAGACCCTCCCACTTAGGAGGAAAAAAGACTTAAAGGGCCGATAAGCAAAATCAGGATGATCGTCAAAGGACTTGCTAGGGGAAGAAAGTCCAATTCAATAAGGAAGTCCTATGTGAGATAGATACATGCCAAAAAAGACCAACAGATTATGGTTACAAAAAAGCCAACCAAACAGCATAAGATGGAGCATCCCCCCATCACATTCTCTGAAAAGGATGCTCGAGGAGTGAGTCAGCCACATGACAATGCACTTATGGTGACATTGATCATCTCAAACTATATCACCCACTGTGTCCTCATTGACAATGGGAGCTCAGCAAACATCCTCTATCTCCCGGCCTTCAACCAAATGGGCATCAGGCGAGATAAATTCAAGTGAGTCTAATTATCATGGTTGGATTCATGGGCAACAGGCTATTCCCCCTCAGGACTATTGGCCTACCAGTGACTACTGAGACGGATGATTGGTAGATCACTAGGGTGATTGATTTCTTAGTCATCGATTACCCATTGGCTTATAATGCCATTCTTGGAAGGCTGGCACTAAACCAAATGAAAGTGGTCACCTCGACCTACCACTTTCTGATGCACTTCCCTTCTGAAGGAGGGGTCATGGAGGTTAAAGGGGATCAGGTGGCAGTCGAAGAATGTTGCGTGGCCTCACTCAAAGGAGAGTCAGCCCCAAAGGAGACTATGTCAATCAACAGTTTGGAGGTCTGAGATGAAAGAACTCAGATAGTAGTAGATCCAGGAAGAGAACTTGAAGACGTCATCCTCGACACAAACTATCTTGACCGAGTAACCCAAGTAGGGTTAGATTTGCCAGAGGGCTTTAAGAGGCAATTGTAGGGTTTCCTTGTCAATAACCGAGATGTGTTTACCTAGACACATGAAGAAATGCTAGGGATAAACCCCAGACTGGCAATGCATCGGCTTAACGTAAGCACGGTTGCAAAACCCGTCAACTAAAAGAAAATGAATTTTTCTTTAGAGAGAAACCTAACCATTGCAGAAGAACTAGAAAAGCTGCCCAAGGCCAAGGTCCACCTGAGTGGTCGGTGAATGTGGTAATGGTGTGAAAGACCTATAAGAAGTAGAGGATGTGTGTTGACTTCACCAACCTCAATAAGGCGTGCCCTGATGATAGTTTTCCTCTCCCGAGGATCGATACCCTAGTGGATTCAATAGCGCGACACCAGACCCTCAGCTTCATACACTCATTCTCAGGGTACAATCAGATAAAGATACATGAGCTCGACAAAAACAAAACAACCTTCATTACAGATTAGGGGCTTTACTACTACAAAGTTATGCCCGTTGGTTTTAAGAATGTGGGGGCAACCTACCAGAGTCTCGTCAACAAGATGTTTAAGAACCAATAAGAAGGAACGTCGAGGTGTACGTAGATGACATGTTGGTAAAGAGCCTCCTGTTCGAACAACATCTTTCTGACCTAGGTGAGACATTCCAAACTTTTAGAAGATACAAAATGAAGCTCAACCCAGGAAAATGTTGATTCGGGGTGTCTGCTAGAAAGTTCCTCAGGTTTATGGTTTCTTAGTGAGCAATAGAGGCAAATCCTAAGAAGGTTAAAGCCATAATCGAGATGCCACCACCAAAGAACACTAAGGAAGTACATCGATTGGCAGGAAGGGTTATGGCATTAAGCAAATTCATATCACGAGCTACTAATAAATGCTTCCCCTTCTTTTGTTTATTGAAGAAGGCATTTAGCTGGGATGAGGAATGTGACTGTGCTTTCTAAGATCTTAAAGTCCACCTCGGTTACTTTCCGCTAATCAACCGGCCGAAGCAGGGCGAGGTACTTTATGTCTACCTATCGGTGTCAGGGACAACAATCATCTTAGTGCTGGCTAGGGAAGAAGACGGGGTCTAAATGTTGGTGTACTATACTAGTCAGATGAAGAGCAACCTGGTAAGGCAAAAATAGGCCAAGTGACCTGGACGCTCTATGTTGATGGCTCCTCCACCAACAAGTATACTGCGGGAGGAGTCATCTTGGTCACACTAGAAGGAACCGAGCTTGAATGTGCCATTAGGTTTGAGTTTAAGGTAACCAATAACAAGGCAAAGTACGAAGCCTTACTTGCGGGATTACAGCTTGCTTATGCCCTTGGAGCTAAACGGGTGAAGGTCAGCTTGTGGTAGGGTAGGTACATGGAGAATATGAGGCAAGGGATGAATGGATGCAATAGTATTAGACACTAGTAGTAGAGGAAAAATCCCGGTTCGAGCATTTTTCCATGCAGCAAGTCCCATAGGATCAGAACAAAAAAGCTAACATATTGGCCAGACTCGCATCATAAACCATGGAAAGCCTCAACCCGAGGATCTTCATGGAGTACTTACCCAGGCCAAGCACCGAGGCAAAAAAAAGGCAAGGAGGTTAATACGACCAGTCTTGAGCCCGAATGGGCTAACCAAATCATCAAATACTTAAAGGAAGGGGAGTTGCCTGAGAACAAAGACGAGGCAAAGGAAATAAAGGTAAGGGCAAGTTGGTATCTCCTCCTCGATGACACCCTCTATAAAAAAGAGCTTCACCCTCCCCCTGCTTAGGTACTTATTTGACTAGGAGGCCGACTATGTACTTCGAGCGATACACATGGAGGTATGTGAAAATCACTCAAGAGGCCAGGCGCTGGCTAGCAAGGAAAGGTATTACTGGTTCTCTATGCGAAAGGATGAAGGCATGCTCACTCAGAAGTGTGACAAATGTTAACGGTTCACCAATGTCCCGAGAAAGCCTGCCGAGGAGCTGGTCTCGATAGCTGGACCATGGTCGTTCGCCCAGTGGGGAATCGAAATTGTCGAGTCTCTCCCTCGACGAAAGAGGCAGATGAAGTTCTTAGTGGTTACCATCGATTATTTCACAAAATGGGTGGAGGCCGAACCTTTAGCTAAGATCACCGAGAAACACATTCGAGACTTCACCTAGAAATCGATTGTGTGTCAATTTAGGATTCCTAGGGTACTCATCACTGACAACGACAAGCAATTCGATAATGCCCGATTCTAAGAATTTTGTGTGGAACTAAAGATCAAAAATCACTTTTCCTCCCTAGCACACTCCCAAGCTAATGGCCAAGTGGAAGTCACTAACCAAACACTATTAAGCATCATTAAGAAAATACTCGAGAGCTCCAAAGGCCTCTTTCCCAAGGAGCTACCAAGTATCTTGTGGGCCTACCATACTATAGTGACGACCCCCATCAGGGAAACACCATTCATCTTGGCATACAAGACTGAGACAGTAGTACTAGTAGAAATAGGGATGACCCCTACAAAACAACGAATTTTGACTTGGAAAAAAATGATGAGTACCTTAGAAATAATCTAAACATGTTGGAAGAAAAGAGATATGAGACCACACTTCGGGCAGCCACCTACAAAAATAGAATGGCTAAGTACCACAACTTGTAGGTCAAAGTGAGGAGATTCGTGGTGGGAAAATTAGTCCTCAAGAAGGTGAGCCTAGTGACGTAAAACCCTAAAGAGAGAAAACTGAGGTCGAGCTAGGAGGGGCCCTACCAAGTAATGGGATTTTATAAACCTGGAACATACCACCTCAAGATAATGCGAGGAGAATCGCTACCCTAATCGTGGAATGATGAGCACTTGAGAAAATACTATCAATGATGCTAATGTAACCATCTATTCCTAGTTAATGAAATATTCTTACTTTACAGAAACAATAAGGATTCAGGCACTCGAGCCCGGGTTACAAGACTAACCCTAGGTCACAAGACTAACCCATCCCTTAGGGGAGGATTCAGGCCCTTGAGCCCGGGTAACAAGACTAACCCTAGGTCACAAGATTGACCACAGGTCACAAGACTGACACATCCCCTAGAGGAATACTCAGGGGGCAAGGTGAAAGCCTCGAGAATTCTTGAAGATGAGAACTTTAATGGTTAAAGTTGGAGCCTCGAAGCGTGTCGAGACATACGTTCCATGATAGGTCGATCCTCCAACTCCAAGTAAGTATGATTGTACTCCCTTATATATCCAATGAGAACGGGCGTATAAGAGTACCCGATGACATTGCCAAAGGTAAGCCCCCACAAGGGGTAATGGCTTAAGTTTCAATAGTGTCACTAAGAGCCCTTAAGGCACCCGGGTTAAGAAGAATCAAACGACTCGTAAGATGATCTATGGCTAACACACCTACTTAAAAGAATTTTCTATGAGGTCCACCTAGACTTAGAAAATTTTATCATTGCCCATCTCTAGACACTTAGAAATTGGTTGCCCCGAGGTATATCCATACTTAGACGATTTTCACCACGCGACGCACCTATACTTAGCAAAATTTATCATAACCTACCCTAACATACCTAAGAAATTTGAGATAGTATGTGAAGACCTTTACCACGACACACATCCATACTTAGAAAAATTTAGCAAAAGATAAGAAAATAGAACTAAGTACACGAGAGACGAGGGGAAAAAATGAAATTTCATTAGTAAACAAAAAGTTACACATAAAAAAATAACAAAAAAATAAAAATGAAATATACAATTACACCGAGGCATCACCAGCCCCTAGGGTAGCATCTCCTTGGAGTACAACGCCAATACCCTCGGCCTCTTTCTTTTTCTCCTCCTTCTGCTTCTTTTTCTTCTTCCTCATCCTTAGGGACAAAGGCAGAGAAGTCCTGGTCCGAGAAAGCTTTGGCAGCCATCTCTCAGAATCCCTCAAACCCATCAAGGTAGCACCTGGCCTTCACTACTTGGAAGGCCTCAGATGCTAGGTATTCCACAACTACCACCTCGACAACCCTTTCCTTCTCCTTTTTTGCCCTTATCTGAACAAGCTCAAGGCCTCAGCCACCTTCTTGTTCATTGCCTCCTCCATAGTCACAATAAATGACCTCTCGATTGTCAGACGGCGGTTTTGCTCAAACCCAAGCTCATCCCTAGCTCAAGCAATCTCCCCCAAAACTGACTCTAGGTGTCGTGTAAACTCACGGATGTGGGCCTTGCTTTCTTCAGCCTAGGAGACCATGTTTGCATTGGTCCCTCTACCCATGTAACCTTATCCCAGAGGGCCTAGATCTCCACATCAGCTTTGCCTTGGAGAGCACCAAGCTCCTGATTAGCCTTGGTGAATCGGTCTTAGAGCTTACCTCGGACCTTTTCACTGGTCTTAAGCCTCTGAATAGAGGTTGCCATTATAACCATAGTCTACAAAAAACACTAGCGAGTTAATACAAACTACATAAAAAAGCAAAACTAAAGACCAAGGGAGGAAAGATTTTACCTTGGTTGAGTAGTAAACCATCTCGCAGTGCAGTGTGGGTGAATTGAGGGCCTTAAGGGACTCGAGGTCCCCGGGTGGGATGCCCCCAAGGATGTAGTCCACTCAGGAGCTTGGCTTTAACAACCATAATGAAGGCCCAACAGAAGATTAGCCCCTCTCTTAGGCAGATGAAGTGGACACCTGGGTAGTAGCCACATTAGGAGTCGAGGCCACCTGAGGAGAAGAAGTCCCCGTGCTCGCAACCATAGTTGTAATAGCCTCGGGTGGAGCCTCCACCTTGTCCTCTACTGTTGGGCGTGGAGGAGACCCGACAGCCTTAGCCTCCAGGTCCACGATGGGGATAGGAGTGTTGTAGGCTAAGGCTAGGGCTGCCTTAGGAGCTTGAGCAGCCTCAGGAGCCTGGGAGTCAGTTTGGGAATGCCCCCCTTGAATTAAGTGCCTCTTCCTCTTCTTGAGGGTGATTGTGACCCCTTGGCCGGCTGCCTTAGCCTATCGAGTTTGTGCCAAAAAAATTTTGTTCGACTTCATCACTTCACAATATGATAGAACCAAGGTTAGAATCCAGTTCAATGTATATATATATATATATATATATATATATATATATATATATATATAAAAGAGAAGAGAAAGAGCCTACAAAAATAGTAAGCAAAACATATAAGGACCACCTATGTCAAGACTGAACCTAAACTTAAATAGGTTCCTAGGAGTAACGAGGTTCAAGTAGGTGTGGAACGGGTGATTCACGACTGCCCGGATGCAATCCTCCTCCTCGGGGGATAGTTCGCTTTTGTCTGAGACTAACACAAAGAATAAACACAATATGACAAAAAAGTGAAAAAAGGGAACAAACAAAAAAAAGGAGACAAAAAACATAACTCACCTATAGAGCTGAGGGCTGACGACCAGCCCCCTATTAAACCTTACAAGGGGGACCTCCCCTGGGGGGTATTCCCAATCTTCTCCCGAGATGAAGAAGTAACGACTCCTCCACCCGCTGTTAGAGCTCGGGAGATCAGTCACCAAGGTTGTTGTAGTGTTTCGGCTAGCAAAATAAAACTACCTCGACTTTTGCTCATTCGGGCAGTAGCAATGGAAGAACTCATTGAGGGTAAGGTGAGTCTTCCCCTCAAACGTCAGTTCCCAAAGGATCATGCACCCTATGGCTATCCTCCAAGCATTGGGCATAAGCTGTCCCGGTGCTAACCTAAGGTAAAGTAGTAGTTCCCTAAAAAAAGAGGGACTACAAAGCATAAGCCCACTAGAATGGCTTACCTGTATAGCGCCATGCTGCCGGCAAGTGTTGCAAAGGCCAAAATATTCCCGGGGCAAAAAGAATGGCCCCCTCAGGGATAGAGAAAGTAAAACAAAACTGAGTTAGGGTTCGCTCCCCCAACTCGGAGGTGTAGTTAGTAGCAGTAAAATCTTGCTCAGGGGCAATCTCCCCTGCCATCTCTTGGTCATTGGACGGAGTTGGCCCCACTTGCTCCATAGGGTCTTGCCAGACCTCCAATAGGTCATTGGCAATATTGACCAAGGTCAAAAATATCTCTAAACACCAGTGAGTAAGGATTTGCAGTGAAAATGCAAAAAAGACGAAGAAAAGGAGAACACTAGAGAAAAATGAAGAAAACTAGGGAAAACTAACAAAGGAAATAAACACAACTAATCGAAATGGAATGAACTCAGGAAATGAAATGAAAATACCCAGAGATAAGATGAAACGAACCCAAAGATCACGGCCGAAACACTAGGAAACGAATGCCAGAAGGAAAAAAAGGTTGTCGAAAATCACTCGAGGAATGCAGAGAGCAGAGGGTAATTTGAACTGATAAAGAAAACCAAACTTAGCTTTGAGGGAGGAATTTATAGGCAAGGCCTTAAATCATCGACCCTACATGTGTCATCCATCTGGGAACTAGTATAATTAACCTAGGAAACGAAACGACATGTGAATCCCGAAATTAATACGGGGTTCAAATGTGACCGTCTAATGGCTTTAAGATTCGTGCATGGCTAGACGTTTGACATAACCCGTAATTGGTGTAGTCACGTCCCCTTGATTGTTGAAGCCCATTAAATGTAAAGCTATCATTGACACCTACCCTCAATTAACGCAACCTCGATAACCAAAAAAGTGAGTAGCATGCACTAAAACAGATGATAACAGTCACAAATGGTTCACATTCTCGAACCATGTAACCCTGGACTCGGGAATGAGGGGGCAACTGATAAAGAAAGATACTGAGACCCTAACAAACCGACCCCGATAAACCCGCAAAACCCCAACCCTAAGGAAACTAACTTAGGATGTCTTCGTTAAGAAAACCTGTAGAGGTCCCATTACCGTCAAATCCCCATAGTGGCAGCCCGAGGGATTTTGAGGCCACCAAAGAAAAGGTTTTGCTATTCAATGGCTCCTCAACATCGAGGTTTATAAAAAGACACCGAGTTACTCGCGCCTCCCTCCATGATTAACTAACAGAAAGAACAGGAGGAATGTGGTAAGGAAGGTGGGAAGAAATATGCAGAATTGTGTCTGACATGCCATGGCTAGAGCCTATAAATAAGGGTAACAACCAGCCCACCAAGTATGATAAAAAAAAAAAATAGAAACCCTAATCAGAGATTTACATTCAACCATCTCCCATATCTGACTTGACCGTCTGAGAGTTGGAGGTATATATATATGTGTGTGTGTGTGTGTGTGTGTGTGTGTATTGAAGTTGCTAGCAAGAACAACTAATATAGTTGTTCGTACGAACCAAAATTTCTAGTGTAGACCAAGTAGTTCTATATTTCATGGACAGCTTTTGCATCTAAATACTCAATCAAGAACGAATTCAACTCCACAACTTGCCAAACAGGTATCTGTAAACGTTCTCAGAATCTCATCAATAGTCTTAGAGCTATGTTCTACTCAATAACGAAAATATCTTTAAAGATTGACTTATAGATTGCATACTAGTCTCTATTGTGACAGATGCAGTAATTCAGAAAAATAAATAATTGAAAAGAGGATTGTGGCTACAACATGGGAAGTATCATCTACAATGGTAACTAGGTTCAATGAGTGGGCATTTTTTCGTCCTAATTGAGTTTAAGACATGCCTTTTACACGTTCATTATCTCATGACAATTGTAGCACACTATCTTTATGTTTAGCTTAGGTTCTGTCCCCAACTTCTAGAACCCATTTCCGTTGCCTTGCCTCAGGCCACGGCTTGGATTATGTGAGAACGAATCTAGTGAGAACCGTGAAAACGGCACCAGAGGGGCTGATGCATCAGTACCGAAAAGTGATTTGCACTTTTTGGGGGGTATTTATCACTTTTCAATGCTGATGTGTCCGTACCCTAATGCCGTTTTCACAGTTCTCAAGATTCGTTCTCACCTAATTTTTAGTGCTCAGGCCACTAAGTCTCCTATTCGAATAGTTCTCACCTAATTTTCGTTCTCACCTAATTTTCACAGTTCTCACAAGATTCGTTCTCACCTAATTTTCACAGTTCTAATTTTTAGTGCTCACCTAATAGACTTAAAAACAGATTGTGTAACTGCTCTAAAGTTAAAGCTTTTTCTAACATACTCGAATCTCCCCACCACCACCTCTCTTCTTTTTTTTTTTTTCCTTATTTGACCCTACTCGGATATAAATAATAATCCTATGTAAAATTTAAGTGGAGCTTAACACCGTCCCTAGGCCAGTTTAACTTAGAGCTTAACACCACCCTCAGAACCCCCACCCACCAAAAATAAAATAAAGATAAGAGAAGTCGACTACAACTGGCTGGACGGATATGCTTTTGTTGATATGGGACTAAACGACAATAAGGATGAAGTGATGATGATCAGACAATATAAGACTTTGACTTATAATTCCACCAAATAAGTTATAAAAAAACTGATATAACATTTTAAAAAATGGGCATATTTTTTACAATTACCTTCATCTTATCTGTTTCATTAATGCATCTGTGGTGAGCCATGGATTTGAAATACGCATCTGGGCATCGCTGTTGTATCCCGTAGTCCCTGCAGAAAGGCAACCAATGCATGGCAAATTTTGCAGCCTCCATGAAAGCAAATAGAGTAAGCTGTGAAGCCCCATCGTCGGATAAGTAGATGGAGAGCTTTTCCGTGGGGTAATCGTATGCCAACACCGATAGAGCTGTGTTCACAGCACTCATCGGAGGCTCCTTAAAAGGATCTGCCGTGCATATAAACACGTCTAACCCCACAAACTCTCTCTCGTTAACAACCCTTGTAAGGTTTTCAAGCAACTCCCGGCGACGGATCGGACGCATTCTTAAAGACTGTGTTGTGGCCCACATAAAGGCCAGCATGGTATCGGCGATTAGTAAGGACATGGAGAGACACAATGAGATGAAGGATGTGGAGTGGAGGATGATGGTAAGGAAATGGCGATAAAGCAGAGCTAGGATGCCAAACGTGTAAACTAGGGCAAACGCACGGTTTAGTCCGGTGCGACGCATCACCTCAACCGTGTAAAGAGGAGGAGATGTGTGGCTGCCGGTGTTTACGTTTGAGCCTCTCATCGTCATCTTGGATAGGTTGCTGCTCTCTACCATCCAAGCTACAATTACAATTGGATGGGGTGGGAGTAGGTAGGACTTAGGAGAAGGCACAAGGGTCTTTCCTTTCTTTATAGGTCTTCCATGGATGAACGAACACACGTGTGAAAGCGTTTCCATAGTCATATACTAGCGAGTGAACCCGTGAACACGGGTGAATAAAGTACTAAAATGAAATAGTGAACCCATGAACACGGGTGAATAAAGTACTAAAATGAAATGTCAAATAATATTTTGAAAAAAAAATTACAGGGTGATTTGTTTGCTATTCAGAAATTAAAAAAAAAATTAATGGTTATGACAACGTGAAGAAGTGATGTTAAATTAAAGTAATTTTAGTAAAAAAAACAAAAATATGAACTTAAAATATTGATACACTATTGTATATTATAAAAAATATAATCATACTGATATATAAAAATAATTAAAATTGTGAGTAGCATATAATTATGAAAGCAATTAGTATATACTGAGTTTAAAATTTAAGATTTTACAAAAAAAAATATAATTTAAGAAAAACATAGTTTTTAAAATATATATATTATTAGGAAACTAATAATTTAAATAAGGATGAAAGTGGTGGGAGACATTTAGAGGAGAGATTCTAGAGATTAGAGTGAAAATTGTATAGGGTTCACGTGGTTGAGAAAAGTATGGAATGAGGGATGTATTTGAAAATGAAACAAATATATGATTTCTAAGTTCTAAGGATAGAAGATGAAGAGTATGAGATAAAAGGTTTTAAGAGAAAGATAAATATAAATAATTTCTTAAGGAAAAAAAAAGGATGTATTTAAAAAAAAAGTTTTTTGAGATAAAAGATGGAGAGAATGACACACAGATTTTAAAAGAAAAAAAAATTTAGGGTGTTGACGTGGATGAGAAAGTAAAAGACGTTTTGGAAGGATGAGAGATTAAATGAGTCTTTGTAAATGTCATTTAATTAAGATTTTTTTAGAGAGAAAATAAGTGATCTGTAATTTTTATTTTAAAAAATTTGTTAAAAAATAGTTTTAAGAGATTTGAAAGCACGAATTCTACTTGATGTCAAATTAAAATTTTAATTTTTGTTTTGAGGGGAGTTAAAAACTCAAATTCGATTTTAGAGATGAAATCCATAATTTGATTACCATAGGTTAGAAACACAAAATGAACTTAAATGGGTGTTGAAAAATATGATGCATTTTTTTATACATTTTTTTTTCAATTGAACACTTTTCTATGTTTTTAAACCCAACCACGCCACATGCCAATTTGTAGCATGTTTCTAAATAGTTACAGACAATTTTTAATCACATAACATTTGTTTTGATAAATCTAGTGGCCCCTGCATCTTCCACTCAAAACGTGATTCATAGTTCCACTTGAGATATACAATTTACTATAAAATGTTTATGTAATGGATGCAATTCAAGTTCATATGCCGAGTATGATGCAGTTTTTCACAAGACCCCCACTTAACTTACTTACATATTTCTCATGCTATGGAGAACCCATGTCTCATCATTTACTGTACATAAACAAATTTGAAACTATTAGAAAAAAAAATCACAAAGGAATAAAGATAGTAAGAGTGAGTTTTTATCAATATTTTTCACATAATAATGAGAATTCATTACTCTTTGGAGATCAACGAAAGAGGGTTTTCGGATATGTGAATGTCTTCCAAAATATATCACTGTATGGAAAAAAAAATTAGAAGGGAATGGAAAAGTTTAGATAAAATTCATACTACACTACTC
>JAOXJP010028366.1:0-16951 GCA_025762735.1 Platanus orientalis
GGTGAGGTGTGGGAGGGAGGTGGCTGATTCTAGAAGGGTGGCTAGTGGTGTGTGGCTTGGGTGAGGAGGTGAGGGATATGTGGAGGGGGTGAGGGGTTAGGTGGCTGCTTCTAGAAGGTTTAATGGAGGTAGGAAGGGGTGTGTGGATGAGGGTGAATGTGGTAAGCCTCATGCCACTTATCATGTAGGGAGAGGGTGTGAGGGAAAGAGTACGGCCCATGGGGAGGGGTGCAAGGCTAAAATGGGTGGTCCTTAGATGTCCACCCTCCTATTTGGAATATTCCAAATGGGGGGTGTAGGGTTTAGAATAAAGATCAGGGGTATTTTAGGTATAAATTAAGATATTTTATCCAAAATTTTTCCCTTTACAGTGTAGGCCTACTTTTTGAGTCCTATGGCTCCAAACTTCTCAAAGTTTATAAGTTTTTCATATCTTTCGGACATTCCAATCGCAACGCAACTAACAAAATCAAAATCAGATATAGGCAAGTGGGCCAAAACTAAGTTCGAATGTATCCGTACTAGCTCGTACCAATGAAAGAAGGGTAAGAAGGTAAAATTGATTTTTGAAATGTTCATATGAAAGATATCCCTCGATATTCATGAGCCATAGGTTTTGACTGTGTATGAATCAGATACCTAAGCTAAAAGTTATGCTCCAAACCTTGAATTGTCTAACGACAAATACCACTTAGACCTATGACTATTTTTTTCTGGGTTTGAATAGAGTGTGATTGTAATCATGGTTGTTTATGTCTTGGATTTGTGATGCCTTGGAGCCTAACAGGCAGAGAATTTGATTTTTAGTGAATTTTTGGGAGATTTCTGAAGAGGGGTTACTTGATCGAGAAATGTGCCTTGGGTTGGTGAAGAAGTGAGTTGATATGTGGTGCTGGGTTTAAGGAAGGGTTTCTCCATTAGGGTATTTATTGAAGATCTCAAAAAAATGAAAAAAATGAACCTGACCTTGATGGATTTAGACTTTCGAAGAGTTCTCGAGGGCTTACCGAGTGTCCGTGACTAACACAAATGATTTGGTTGTATTTGGGGATAGATTGGGGCAATGGGGAGGCATTGTGTCCTCTGGGGTTTTTCTTGGGAAGGTTTATGGCTTACTAGGGTATGGCCACTGATTGACTAAGTTTCTGATTTGTATCAGGTCTTTAGGGTTTTTCCAAAAGTTTGATTTTTGGGTAAAATGATGTATTTTGAGGTTGTAGGGGTAAAATGGTAATTTTCATATCTTTTGGGTTTCAATACAGGAATGTTGATGATGGTTGGAGCATCCTGAGAAAAATGGGTTACATAGCCTATGGTTCGAGGATTTTTTAGGTGTAGGGGTAAAATGGTCATTTGTTAGCCTTTTAGGATTTTGATGATGAAAAATTTTGGGAAATTATTAACTTTGAGGTGTCTTTATTGTAGAAGAGATTTCAGGAAGGGTTATGGAGAAAAGGAGTTCAAACAAGGTTTAATTAGCACTTTTAAGGGTATAAGGGTAGAATGATAATTTGTCAGCCTTTCGATGCTTCAATGTGGGAAGGCTTATGAAGGTTGGTAAATTCAAGGTGCTTTTGTTGATGTGGAGATGTTGAAAAGTGCGGTTTGACTAGGTTTGATTTGGGCTTCTAGAAGTATAGGGGTAAAATGGTAATTTGGTAGCCTTTCGATGCTTCAATGTGGGAAGGCTTATAAAGGTTGGCAAATTCAAGATGATGATGATTTAGAGTACTTTCATTGTGTTTGCAACCAGAATGTCCATTGAGAATGCCTGTCTATTCTAAGTTCAGGGGTGTCTAGACCTTGGCCCTATCCCATGCGGTAATGAACCCTTCTGACTTCATTTATAGACCCGAATCAAAATTTGGGTGCTGACAAGTAACAAGCACATGTTCTAAAGAGATTACCTTTTGTAAGAACAATGCACATCCTCTACAAGAAACACATTTGTTGTCGCATCCTGAAACCCATACCAATAGAGCCATGAACTTCAACACATGACATTAACACATTCATTCATTATCACATAAACCTTCTATAATTTTTTTTTTCATTTTTTCATTTACTTTCGCATTCATATACAGTAAAATAATACGTCATTCACAAACCATTAATCATAGCCATTTCCACAAATCTAACCTATAAATAAAATCCATATTCTATAATAAACCATAAACTGAATATCCATAAACCTATATGTCTAACATTCAAAACCAAATACCTATAGTCTGATATTAACTAAAATCAAATAATAAACCAACTACTTTATTACATCCCTTTCAATAATTTGAAATAATTGAACTAAATTGAAATAAAGATCATGTCTCTACTAAAATAAACAAAATCTCAATGTCTCATAGCATAGATTAAATCCATCTCTAGTCATCTTTATCTGGAACTACTACTCTACGATCTCCTTAGCATCTGTGTATCAATTTGGGATAAGCTTGACAAGTTTAATAAGAAAACAAATAAACTATAGGAAACATTAGATCTAGAGTTAGCATGATTTTAGCAATACAAAACAGATAGTTTTCCATATTCTAAACAAGATATAGAATGGTATAGAATTCAATTCATTATTTTAACAATACTAAGTAAGTTGTAAAAATATAGTTTCAAGTGCAGAGCTAAAAACAATATGAACATGTATTTTTAACGTAATCAGAACAGAATAGATCATAAACAGATATCATATCATACCTAAAAGAAAACAGAACATATAACTGATATCAAAGCCAGTACAAATAACAATTTGCATCATTTTTACCTCGGTGAGAAGGACCAAAATAGTTCATACCATGTACCCAGTGAAGTGGGTTACCACTACCAATTAGGCTAGTAATGAGGATCCATATGACATTTCGCACAATCTACCCGATAAGGAGGGTTTGTAAACAGTTCACACCATATACCCGATGAGGTGGGTTGTAAACAGTTCACAGCATATATCCAATGAGGTGGGCTCCATCAATAATCCCCTTGATGGATGGGGTGGCTTTATAGTAGAACATATCATTCTCTTACAGTTTCAATCAAAACATATAACTAACTTGTATAGATTATTTACAAGAAACTAATTCAAAACAAATATAAAAAATACTGCTTGATCCTCCTAAGCACAAACTACAAATAATCTTTTCTAAACATTACAAATTTGATCTGAACATTACTCTTTAGAAATCATTAACAATATGAAAAGAATCAACACTTTGCTTTGGACAAATGGAGGTTCAGGAATACTAAGAGCCTATACAATACAAATCAAAATTAAAACATGTAGGATCCTTTACAAAACAAAAGGCAAATACCTTTAAGAACATATTCAGTTTCAAAACAAATCATAGATTATCTATTCTCTTCAAAGACGAAATCCCCCTTTTAAAACACTTTGTTTTCGTTTAAAACATAACTCTACATATAGTATCAATGCAAAACAGATTCAACGGAGATTATAGCACTCTAAGATCCTAAGGAATTGAAAACAAATCATCAATTACTTATATTCTTACATATTGAAGTTATCTATTCAAAAACATAGTTTTAAAGACTTTAGGCAAATCAAAACTAGAATAAAATGATTGCCTACTTTAAAAAATGAGATTGAATGGGTTCTAAGAACCTAGAAAATCAGAAACAAAACAAAGTTTACCATGTTCCTACCTATTCACTTGCAAATTCATTCATAAACTTCACATTCTTTGAAAATCCCAAAATCCCTTTGCAAACCTAGTTTTTTGCTTCCTATTACTCTTTGATTCATTTTTTGGGTTTCTATGTCGAATTAGGTCAAGAACAATAATTATATAGACCCATAAATATTCCTAAAGAAATATAGAAACCCCCAACATCGAAAAGTCATAAAATAGTGACTTTCCAAAAATGATCTAGACTACCCAGGGCTGATCGATCGAGATCCCCTATCCAGATCGATCAAGCCTCCCCCAATCGATCGGGCTTGGTCCCAATTTTTTTTTTCTATATTTTTTTTCTATTTTGCATCTACCATACTTAAATGCCTATTTCTTTCTCATTCAGACTCAGATTTGCATGCCGTTTGTTACATTAAAAACTAGACTTCCATGCCTTTCTAATGACATAATTCGATCACAAATTCCTTCTACATTTTTACTGGTGTGTCTATAAAGTTATGCCAGTTTACTGTTCAATACATATGCATTTAAATTATTCTAATGGTATGAAAACATATATAACATGTGCATACGATATACATGTGACACATGTGCAAAATATGTGTGAACATGTGTGTGGTATTACATTTATAAGGTCATCGTAAGAAGGGAAATTTTCATTAAATGAAATTGTGCTTACAAGTGGGTGTTATTTTGATGTGTTTAGCCATTAAACTTGATGAACTATCAGGTTGGTTTCCTATTGAACCTTGAGTAGTCAGGTCGGGTATGTTGTCAAATGCACCTTATAGGCTTATAAGTGTTAGTTTATTGTCAAGTCCATGATAAAATAGTGGTGTAGTGAAAGTGTGTGTATATGAGAGGTTGAATATGTGTTAAGAGATGAAGCATGAGAAGATCAACTCAAGGCACACCAACTACACTTGAAGAGTCAAAATCAAAAAAGCTAAGCTACATTAGTGTTGAATTTGTAACTCAAGAACATTCAACAAATAAAATAGGTATAAGTATATAAGACCAACAAAACATAGCATGGTTGAATAGAATACCACTCCCAAGACCTTAGTATAAGCCCCGTAGCAAATGGTAACTGAAATCTAGATTCAAAAAGATCAAAATACAGAGTTCAGAGAAAGATGACCGGTCACATGTCTATTTGGACTAGTCAAGCAAAACACTCCCTAAGGGGTGGGGGCATGACTGGTAGGACCAGTCATGTCTCAATCATGACTGGTCAGGTAGATGGCACTCCGATGGATAGGTTCCTAGACTGATCCATATTGGGATTATGACCAGTCTAAAATGGAAAATTTTGAATTCTCGCCAATTTAATTCTGCAATTTTGCTAATCTCTTTGTGGAAATTTTGGAATATCTCTCTAGGGTTTTTGAGAGCTTGTAAATACCAAATCATTAACAAAAATATCAAGGAACAAGAGAAAAAAAATTTAATCTTGAAAAGTAAGAGAGTTCAAGTAAAGAAAAGTTTTTCATCTACCATCTTACAAACCATGTTTGCTGCACACAAGGAGGCTTGAATCACAAGTCTCTCTCTGAATCAAGATTCATCATCATTGAGGAGTTGTGATTGATAGGTTCAAACCCGTAAATTTGTAATAAAAACTTCGAGATCTAACCATTCTTAAGGTAATGCAAGCTTGGGTTTAAGTTCATTAAATAATACCGTTAATACAGTGAGTTAACTTGATATAAGTGATTGAAAATCTGTTGATTAAAATATTAATATCTACTAACAAGTAGCAAATCATCTTTGTTTAATTATTGTATTTATCAATCTATTAAGAGGCATCTGAAAGTGTAGAGAGTTACCTCTTCAAATACTGAGATCCCTACCATAATAAAATCAGCATATTAAGAAGCATGCATTGAACAAAGAAATTTATTTCTCAAATCATTTAAATTTATATTTGTGAGCCTTCGGCGAAGACACCAAAGGCATTTCATTTAGCCATTTCCAAAGACACCAAGGGTAGACACCTAGGTTTGCCGAAGACACCAAACCGTGGGATGTGTTGGTTTTTATGTTGTTTAATTTTTCCTATAATATTACTCTAATATTAGTAATAAAATTAAACCATTCAGTGAGGAGCTTTTGATAGTGGATGTAGGCCCGTAGTAGCGAACCACTTTAAATTCTCTGTGTCATCTTATGCTGTGAATTTTAGGTGGTGCTTATTTTTAGATACTCTAATTGTTGATTCATTATTATGTTTATTACACCTGTGGAAGTAACTGAACAAATAAAAGAAGTGTTAAAAATCGAACATCCTATTCACCCCTCCTCTACGATAGTTTAGGATAAGAATTTCAATAAGTCCCACTCCCCTAGATATGCAAGAGGTTAATTTTTGACTAAGGCCTTTTAATAGTGGGTCTTCCAAGTTCTCTTTGGATTTCACATATTGTATGCTCACAATGCCATCAGTTATAAAACCCCTCACATGATTGTGCTTCAAGTATATAGTCCTAGGTTTCTCATTGGTTGCTTTAAATATGGTAGCATGATTCTTGTAATAAATGGTTATGGTTGGAACTAACTTATCCCATGTTGGTACATCTACCAATACATTTCTCAATCATTCTACGTCTTAACCTTCTGATGATAGAGCTACAAACATTGACTCCATATAGAAATGGGTTAAGCACGTTTGTTCTTTGGATTTCCAATAGATCGTACCTCTTGGTAGTGTGTAAATCCAAATAGTCACTAATTTGGATTTGTCCAAATCTGAGTTATAAGTAGCATCATTGTGTCCCTAACAATAGTGGGATACTTGCTATAACATATTACATAGTTCATGGTTCCTCACAGGTACCGTAGAGTTGTATATAATGCATTTCAATGCATACTACCTCGGTTGCGTGTATCTACTCAACATCCCTACAACAAAGGTGATGTCAGGTCGGATGTAATATATGGCATACATTAACCAGCTGATAATTTGTGAGTATCTATATTGTGATACATGATTCTCCATGTTATTCATCAACTTTAGGTTGGGATTCACTAGGGTGGATGCCAGATCACATTTGAGCAAGTTGAACTTCTTGAGTGCCTTGTTAATGTACCTTGATTATGATATCACAATTCTATTATTATCCATAATGATCTTGATTCCTAGAATCATTTCATCAACCCCTAGGTCCTTCATGTCAAAAACTAATGAAAGGATCCTCTTCATGTCCTTGACATAGGATATATCAATTTTGAAGATAAGCATGTTATCTACATAGAGATTGATAATCACACATGACTCTCCTTTGATCTTGGAGTTAATACACATATCTCATTCATTAGATGTGAATCCACTACCGATGAGAGCTTATCTAAATTTTTTAATCCATTATTTGGGTGCTTGTTTCAATCTGTATAAGGATCTTATTAATTTGCACATTATATGCTCTTGTTTAGACATTATGAATCCTTTGTTAATCCATGTAGATTTCATCTTCTAATTGACCATTCAAGAAGGCACTCTTTACATCCATCTGATGTATTATCAGGTTCTTTATTGAGGCCATAGCCAAAAGCAACCTGATAGTTAAGATTCTTACAATTGGGGCATATGTATCAAAGTAGTCAAAGTCTTTCTTCTCTTTGAGCCCTTTGGCCACTAGACAAACCTTATATTTCTCAATTATTTTATCAAGCTTGATCTTCTTTTTAAATATCCACTAACATCCAATCAGTTTACAATCTTGAGAAAGATTCACCAGAATCAAAATGTTGTTCGACACTTTGGAATGCATTTAATCATCTACGACTTCCTTCCAAAAGATTACATCACGCAATCTCATAGCTTCATTATAGGACAATGGGTCTCCTTCAGCAATACATATTGAGAAGTTTTAACCAAAGTCCTTTTCTTTCATTTTATTTCCTTTTCCTGGTGCTCTTTCAAGGTGTGGCTGGAGTAGTTTCAACAACTCTACTCCTTTTCCTTGAGATTAATGCATTTTCTCCCACTATTTCTGATGTTTTCTTCAATGGAAATATGTTTTCAAAGAATTTAACATTGGTAGATTCAACAATGGTGTGTGGACCAAGAGTCTCTAGATTCAGAAATTGATAGGCCTTGCTTGTCATGGAATATCTAATGAAGACATAATCAGTTCCTCAAGATCCTACCTTGGAAGTGTGCTCATATAGAAATTTTACTTGAGCTAAACATTCCTAAGTTCTAAAGTAGCTTAAATTAGGCTTCCTTGCTTTCCATAACTCATATGGAATAGTCTCTAATTTTCTTTGAGGAACTTGGCTCAATATGTGGAAAGCATCCATTAGTGCTTCGCCCCATACATTTAAGCACGATCCATAACTAATCAACATAGTATTAACCATCTTGGTCAGAGTGTGATTCTTCATTTCAATAACTCTATTTTGTTGTGGAGTTTAAGGTGTTGGTGTCTTTCTATGGTACCATAATCTTCATAGAATTTTATGAATTTTGATTCCATGCACATGCCTCCTTTATTTGATTTCAAGACTTTATTTTTTAATTTCATGAGATTTTTAACTTCAGCTTTATAAGATTTAAACATTTCAAATGGTTTATCTTTGGTTCTTAAAGGTACACATAGGTGTATTTTGATACATCATCGATGAAGGTTATAAAATATATTTTCTCTCTTCTAGAGACCATGTCTGTCATCTCACAAATATCAGTGTTTTAGGTTTAGCACGTTAAGTGATCTCTGCACACTTTTGAATGATGTGTGAGTAAATTTACATTTATTGCATGTAATGCATTTATCATTATTTGAATTTGCAAGATTGTTAATGAGTCCTTGATTAGCCATGTTCTTAACCTTGTAATAATGAATTTGACCTAATCTACCATACAATAATTCACAAAACTCAATCAAGTAAGTAGAAGCAGAAGGTATTTCATTAATAACATATAGTTTAAACAACCTAGAAGTGGCAAACCCTTAGCCTACAAACATATGGTTTTTGGTGAGTATAAACTTGTTGGACTTAAAAGCTAACTTAAAGCCATGCTTGCTCAACAGTGATCTAGAGACAAAATTCTTCTTGATGTCAGAGACATGTAGGACTTCTCTAAGAGTGACGGTCTTCCCAGAGGTAAAGTGCAGATCCATTATGCCTTTCCCAATGACATTGGAGGATAAGGAGATTCCCATAAACATGTTCATATATTCTCCCACTAGTTGATAGGTAGTGAACAAGGCTATGTTTTCATATATGTGCCTGGTGGCACAGGTGTCGATCCACCAATAACTCCCCTCTCTTATCATGTTGACCTCTATCATAACTGCTACTAACTCATTGTCCCGACTTCTTTGCTTTCCTTTGTTCTTCTTGATAATGTAGTGATCATCACCATCTTTTTGAAAGTAGTATGCTATATCCATATGATCTGGCTTTTTACAAACATTGCAATTAATCTTTCTTTCTTCTCTTAAAGGGATTCTTCTTGCTCTTAATAGACTTCTTGAAATCTCTCTTCTTGGGAGAGAACTGGCTCTTGGTTCTTGCTTTCACAATATGAGTCTTCTCAATATATTCGATTTTCTTTCCCTTATTCCTTGATAGCTCTTCCACTCGCAAGTAGTGCATGAGAATGTTAAGCAACATATCATCTCTTTCATGCATGAGCTTCATCTTATAATCTTGTCAAGACAGTCGTAATTTGGAAATCAACATATTAACATAGAAGACTAGGTCAAGAGACATCCTCGCAAAGGTGATTGCATCAACAATATTCTAGAACTTCTTTTGTTTATCCCAATAAAAACTTTCCATCCACCATCTTGTATTCACAGTAGTTTTACACATTGAACTTCTTACTTCCTGGTGCTTCACTATTATAAACTATGACTATAGTTTCCCATAGCTCTTTTATGGTTTTAGTCTTCTTTGCGAATTGATTGTAGAAGCTATCAGAAAGCGTCTCTAGAATATGATGATGGTACTTATAATCTGCTTCTGTCTAGTCACTACTTTCATAATGTGTAACATCAATATCTTCTTCCATAATTTCGTACTAGAAAGCAATAAGTGTTGGTTAATCAGTAAACACATAGTGGATATCTTGTTATCTCAATGAGTACTCCATCTTCTCTTCCACTCTTTCAAAGTTCTCTCCATTTAATAGAATAAATTCAAAATTGTATGTCTCGAGTTAGCCCATGGGAGTAGACATATCTTCAAATTATTGATTTTGGGGACCTCTGAAAGATAGGAAACAAGTTGCAGTTTGGGTCTACCTAGGTTGTAGATCACTTTTTAGTTGTGGCACACTTTTCAATAATGACACCCTTGTCAGTTGTAGCACTCTCATTAGCTGTAACACCCTTGTCATTCATGACACCTTTGTTAGTTGTGACACCTTGTCAGTTGTGGCACCTTTATTAGTCGTGGCACCTTTTTCAGTTGTGACACCTTTGTCAATCGTGACACCTAGTTTAGTCATGGGGTTTCAGTCTTAATTTTCATGCGTAAAGGTAGTTTTCAACTAGTTTTCTTTGGTTTAATTTACAATAGATTCATCCGAGTCAAAAAAGGTGTCATTTTCACTTTTCTAAAGATAGTCAAGGCCTCCTAGTGATTATGGAAGGGATTGTGGCCAAGCTACCTTTGGGATACAATCTCGCTTAAGTAGAACCCTTGTCTCTTAATGGATTCGCACTCTCTGGTAGAGACGAATAAACCTTCACCATTACATAAAGCCTGGTGTTAAAGTTAGGTTCTATATAAGATTTTAATTCTAAAGAAATTTTGGGTAGCATAGCAACTCAGTGAAGAGTATCAACTAAAGTTTGGACTCAATGATTCCAAACTGGCTAACACTCTAATAAGTACAAGTGAGAACATCACTAAGGATCCAAATGGTGTCAACATTAGTCCCACTTATTATATGAGTATTATAGGCAGTCTATTGTCGCAATTACCTATGGTGCTTCCTTAGTGCCAAGAATAGTTTGTCTAACTTCTTGCCTTTTTTTTTAGAGGCTAGGCTCATCACCTGCATCTTTGGTGTGAGCCGGAGTTAGACAGAACTCCCTTGTTCCTTCAACTAGTTCCTAAAAATGCTCTAGGGGACCCTTGCATCATTTGATTCTTCTGGCACCTCCTTAGTCCACTTATCTCTCCCCTAACTACTAGTGGACCAAACATTTCCTCTAGTGTTGAAGCCTATCCTCGTTACCAGGCTACACCTAAAGAATCTAATCTGAAGGCTGCCAAGAGATTCATACTTTGTGTCTATGGAACTGTTGACTTCAGCATTTGGTATCCATTTGATACCACTCCAGCTGCTGCTAGATTTTTAAATGCAGTTGGGCTAGTAATGTCGATGATCATAAAAGCATGAGTGATGGATGCTTTTGTGTAGACAGCCGTCTTGTCTTAGGCATAGTCAAAAACAAAATTCTATATCTTTGTCTACTACTGAGGTAAAGTACATTGCCACTGGAAGTGGTTGGAAGTAAATGCACACAATTGCTTTGGATGAATCAAATTCTTAAGGATTATGAGTTGTCATAAGACACGATGAACCTATTCATCGACAACTCAACTATAATCCAAAATTCCAAGAATCCAATGCAACACTCTAAGACCAAGCATATTGATATCCGTCATCAGTTTATTCATGATTTGGTGGAGGAAAAAGTTTTCTCCCTCAAGTATGTGAAAACTAAGGATCAGCTGACAGATATCCTCATAGAGGCATTAAACTTAAAGAGGTCTGAATACCTCCATGGTTCAATTGGCATGTGTTCAATTTGATGATTCGAAAAGCCAGAAAACCACTTCTATGCACAAGGGGGTTGTGGACATCGGTGTTCTGGAGGGATTCGGATTTCCTCGCCTGCCCATGGTTTTTAGGCCAACTCTTCGGCGTGTGATGCCAGTGTGTAAAAGGTCGCTAACCCTTTTTCAGGAGGGTCACGCTTTACTTGGAGTTGCCACCAACTCGGGGTTAACCGATGAAGTTGGACATCAGTTCTCTTCTCCAAGTGGAGAGAAGTCTAGACCCGAAGGTATAGGGGTTTAACTCCTAATACTGGTCTACATTCCTAAGATAAAAGATAAGTTGTTTAGTTGCACTTGGGGAAGGTGTTAGGAACCCCAAATACTTGCCCTTTTAGGGCAACTTCTCTCATTCATGCATGTTTTGAATTATGCTAAAGTCCATGCTTGTTAATTGTACAGTTATTGGTCTTGGACCACCCCCATGTTGTGATCATTATAGTTGGACCTAAGACATAGGCTCGAGCTGCCTACATACTTGATCTTGTGATTCATGTGTTCCTAGGGTTTTATTGGGATCAAACTATATGTAATTCTAAGGGTTTGTTGTGTTTGTCAATCTCAGTAGTCAAGTACTCTAACTATGAGAGTGATGTACGATAAATTTATTTTAGATTGTTTGCATACTTACAGGGTACTCCACGCTACTACAAAATGTAGACAAGTTAGCTAAATGGGGGTTAAGACTATGTCATACCAATGTGTATGATTTTGAGAACCTAACTAGGCTATGGCCAAGTCTTGGTGTCTTCGCTTAGCGAACCACTACGACATGACCCTAAGGTAAGGTGAGGATCATAAAAGGTCGGGACGGGTTAAAATGTAGTGAAATCGCACTAACACAATAGCCACGACTCAAGCGTTGTCTCCCAAGCAAAGTTCGGGTATCTGATACACTTACAAATTACAAGTGTATAATCAACCATACTATGATAATTGGAAAATCTGAAAGAGATATTTGTAATGAAGGGATTTCTAGTTACGTCTATGGAATGGATTGGTTTGAAGCTAGGTTCATTTGACTTTCACAGGCCTAACACCTAAAATTCATCCTAACGCCCAAAAATAGGGCCCACAAAGGTGCCAAGCATGTGGATGAATTGCAAGATGTTAGTTGCTTGCGTATAGGCTTTAGAGAAGGTCAGGGTTCACTAGAGTGGGTCTTAGATCCAAACACCTAAATTTCTCTAATGCATACATTTCCTGTCAACAAATGAATTTTAACTGATAAAAAATCAAGTGTTAGGTTTAGACACTCTATACTCCAGGGGGATATCTCTCTCCACAAAATTCTAAATTTAACATGGTCAATTCATTTGCAAAGCTAATAGAGATATCTTTCCAACCATATATGATAAGCCTATACTTTCCTAACACCTATTTTTTGAACTGACACCTGTTTGTGCTGTCAACACCAGTTGGGTTTGGATAGTTTACACTCTAGAGGGCATATCACTCTCCAAAAAATTCTGATTTAAGTGTGGTTGATCAATTTGGAAAGTTGAGAGAGAGATCTTTTCAACTATATATAATAAGCTTATATTTTTCTAACACTTGTTTACCTATACCCCTATTTTTCTATCAATGCCTGTTTTTTAATTCTATAAAAAAACAGGTGTTAGGTTGAACAGTCTATGTTTCGGAGGGCATATCTCTCTTCACAAAATTCTGATTTTAGTGTGGTTGATCAATTTAGAGAGCTGAGAGGGAGATATTTCCAACCTTATATAATATGCATATACTTTTCAAACACCTATTTGTCCATACGCCTATTTTTCTATCAATGCATGTTTTTTAACAGATTAAAAAACAAGCATTGGGTATGGAAGTCTATACTCCAGAGGCCATATCTCTCTCCACCAAATTCTGATTTGAGTGTGGTTGGTCAATTTGAAAATCTGAGAGAGAGATCTTTCCAACCATTTATAATAAGCCTACACATGTTTAACGCCTATTTTTTAAACTGACATATGTTTTCCTAATAGAATTAAAAAATAAGCGTTAGGCCTGGGACCAAAATCCAACAACCTAATTTTGGCCATTTTGATCCCTTAGGGGTGTCTAAAAATTTTTAAATTTGGTATGCTAGCAGGAAGTACATATATGAACAGTATATAAAAAATTTGGCTTAAGATCATGTATATAAAATTCACAATAAAATGAGCAAATATTCCCCAAAACTAGGTCTCAAAAGACCATTTTTAAGGTATGTTTGGGGGGCCATCTTGAGGACTTCCACAGCTCTAAAAATCATGAAATTAAATACAAAGCATCTTACATATGTCTAGTCTAACATAACAAAATTTGGGCTCAATCAGCCCTCTACAAAAATCATACAAAATTTGACACAAAAAGGGTTAAAATGGAAGCAAGTAGAGGTTGTTGAGCCTCTACTGTGTAACCCGAATTAGAGCAGTGCTCTTGCATAAATTAAACAACATAACAACATGTAAATTTGATATATGATCAAGGGGGGAATGAATTGAACTCAGGTTAAGCTTACCTCAAGTCCAAGTGACCTAGGGTTGAAGCAATATTTTTTTTCTTTCTTCTTCTTCTTTCTCTTTTCTCTCTTAGGGTTAGGGTTTTTTGTTGCCAACCCCCTTGAGCATGAATTTTGGGGTATTTGTAGCCCAATTTGTGTAGGTACGTGGCTAGGGTTCACTTAGAATAGAGGGCTAGGATTAGCTTCAGGGGTGTTGAGTGTAGGGTTAGGATTTAGCCAAAAATGGGTGGCTAGGGTTCAAGCATTTTGTGATAAGGTGAGGTGGCTGAATGGGGGGTTGGGATTAAGTTTAGGATCTAAGGTGGATGGTGAGGATGAGAGTGTGCTAATGGGCATGGATTGATGACATGGACCAGTGAAAGAGGGGTAAATTTATGATGTAGTAATTTCGAAAAAGGATTTAGATTGATGATGCAATAATTTGGGATTTGGATTAATGATGCAGTAAATAAAGATTCTAAAACAAAGGTTCACATCTATTTTTGATTTTTTTCTACTTGGTCCTTGCGGACACATTGGTCAACCGGATTCGCGATCTGACATCCGTAAACCCTCAAAAGTCCAATTTTTAGTAAATTTGAAAAAAGCTTCATTGGACTTTAGGAATGGTAAAATGATAAAATTCTTTACTACAATCTTCTAAGAATATGTGCGGGTTGGATCATTGGAGGTACTGCCATAAACGGTGAGTTAATCAGATATGTATGCAGAGAAAAACATGAAAAGTCGTCTTTCAGAAGAAAATAGGAATCACATAAATACAAGTGATTTTGCCCAAGTTTGCTTTTTGACCCTCCAAGCTCTGTTGGTTGCAAACAGACAGTAGTTTTTAGGTTTCCCAAACATTCCAGTCACACTGGCGAGGTCGGAATTAGGTTTCAAAATGAGTTTGAATAAAAACCAACGATGCAATAACCTAAGAAATGCTGTAGTTTGGATGTGATAGGGTTTGTGAACAGGTGGAGCCCATTGTGGACAATTACTGGGTCACAGACTGTTGGAGTCTTGAGAGTCTCGAAGCCACAAGAACTATCATGATATCATTCAAGTAAAGGGAGAAGCTTTAGGGATTATTTGAGGGTCCAGGATAACTTTTAAAAATAAAAGGGTAAAATGGTAATTTTTTTTTGTAAAAGCAAAAATGGTAAAAATAAGGATTCTTCGTTTGTGATGCTTCATGACAAGAAGGCTTATATAGGCGAGAGAAAATTCAGTGATCTAAGTGGTAGATAGTGAGTTATGGGCCTTTGAAGGCAAAATGGTAAAATGATAATTTTTTCAATTGTACTGCTTTACTAAGGGATGACTTGCAAAGGTAGGAAAAGTTACAGATAACATGGATGAAGCTCCTAAATGGGGACCCTCAAAGTCCTGTTGATGCTTTTGTAAAAGATTAGGGTTTAATTTGAAATGGTGTATTTGGACTATAATAAGGTGTTCTAACTGATTCATTCGTGGTTGAAATATCTGGAAAGACTGCTCAGGGAATATCTAACCTTTTAAAGTCCAGGTTTTCTCTTCCTAAGCCAAGGGTGCTTAGAGTCTTGATGCCTAAATGTTGTTATGCTGTCATTATGCTATCACATGACCCAAGTCAAAATTTGGGTGCTGATAAGGGTTATTCATCTCCTAGAGCTCTCCTGCAAAAGATTTTTAGATCTCTCTTTCAAAACCCTAGCTTTTCACCTTTTACCATGCCTCCCTACATGAAAAAGACCACATCCAAGGGTGGCACATTTTCAAATCCTTCTTGAAATCCCGAGAAAATACCTATAATGGATTCGCCACCCTGGCCTCGTTCAAAGAGGAATGCAGGATCTTTCTCTCCTCGCTGCGACGCCATAAGCCTCGAGTAGTAATAAAGGATCTTCACTAGATGATCCATCATCACAGAACGCTCAATGGATCCAGAGACTCTTCGCATGGCTAGACTGACAATGATTTTAGAGAGGAGACAGTGGATGCCCCTCACTTCTATGTCGGGGCCCATCCAAGAAGAAGCAGTGCGCATCTTCTACACCAACTTCTTTGACATCAACAATGAGGCAGATTCGTTCCAAACTACAGTGAGTGGGGTACCTTTAAAGGTCAGCCCCAATTATATCTCACATCTCCAAGGGGTGCCTCGAGCCATATAGGAACCCATTGTCTTTCCAATCCACAAGCTCTCCCTAGAGCGAACGGGAGCAAGAGTGGAGTGATTGTGTGGCTGCTTCACCAACTGGTCTGAGAAACTTGCCCATAAGGACTATAAGCCAATAGTCCAAGTTCTTCACCGCATCTTCACCTACAACTGTAACACCCTATGTTGCAATTAAGGGGTAAAGTCGTAATTTTTCATCCATAAGGGTAAAATTGTCTTTTTATATTTATAAAGACCTTAGAGTGGGTTACGAACCCCTTGGACCAATTTAGAAGTATAGAACTCAAAGATCACAAACTACTCAAGTTCAAAAATCATCCTAACCTCATAATTGGGGTAACTTCCCAGACCTATTGACAGGAATCCCAAGGGAGTTAGAGGCTGAACCATACCTTGTTAGAAAGATCTTGAAGTCTAGTTTCCAACCCAATAAATAGGACCCAATTCTAATTTTTCTATAGAAAGTTAAGGCCATTCTCCTGCAAGTGGTTTTGCTGAAAAAATTCTGGGAGTTTCGTATGTATGTAGGCCAGTCGCCCGCGGGGTAGCGCGGTCGACCGAGGAGAGGTTCTGAGGTCGACCGCGGGTTATCCCGGTTGACTGCCAACACCCATAAACAAGGGAAAAGTTGGGTATTCATCCCCCTTTGGATTGGAAGCTTTCTATAAGTGTGTTATCGAAACCCAAATGAAATATAAACCATTTCTTATCCAAATTAGGTGAGAACACAACCAAGACACAAGAGAAGCTTGGGAGATTAAAGGAGAAAGAAGTATTGGAAGAATTTGGAGCTTAGACAATGAAGAAATCAAGCTTTGGGTGAGTGTCCATACATGATGTGCTACTCCTTTG
>JAOXJP010028387.1:0-16950 GCA_025762735.1 Platanus orientalis
ACAAATAGATTCATTAGGAATGATAGCTTATTTTAGTACACTTGCATTTTAATATTCTTTAAAAATACACATGCATATATAAGGGTTGACAAAAATATTATAATCTAATTGTATAAGCATAGGGAGCAATTCTTTTCTTTTTCTTCTTTCTTATCTTCAACTTCTTCCTCTCCCTCTTTTTTACTTTCTTTGAAATTTATCGTTTTTCATATAATTTTTTTATCATAACAATGCAATGTTGATATTGGGCAATAAGATATTGTAAAAGGGGAATATTTGCTCAACACACCAACATCGTACATTGTATTGACCAAAAAATAACTTTTTATAATGTACTTAATGTTTCGTATCAGTACAGGAATATATCATGTCGGTCCTAGTAGGCATGGACATATGTCAGAAGATATTTAAGATATTTCAAGATATTTGATACCATGCTCATGATCCATATACCCATGACTTATTTACCAATGAACCAACTATCCATTTACCTAACCCATTCAACAAGTTAAGGACCCTCCACCATCTCATTTATTGCATTTAGTGTTTATTTTTAGAGAATGAGTATAATTAATGTGCTTTGCTGATTCCCTAAAGTTTAGTGATAGAAAGTGGACGTATTTAATGTATTTTGATGATTTATAAGTATTTATTTCTAGGAAGTGTGAGTAGTCAATGTATTTGTTGTTTTCTTAGTGCTTAGTTGTGGGAAGTGGAACATTTAATGTGTTTAAATGTTTTCTATGTGCTTTTTGTTTTCCCCCAAGATAGTGGGTTTTGTAGGAGATGTTGTCATGTTTTCTATATATTATGAAGAAAGGAAATGGAAAGAAAAAACTTTTGGATTGCCAATTTTAATAGCCATTGCTGTGTGCATGAGTGCTTCTTTCATTGTGGATTAAGTGAGTTGTTAAGTATATTGTATTGTCAATTCCATGCAAATGGTAGATGTGATGTCTAGTCTATGGTTATATGTATTTGAGAATGCTAAGAGTTTGTAATATATGAAGAATCAAAGAACCAAGCTCAAGCTGCATCAACCAACAACAGAACATGAAGAAGTCTTTCAAGCCATCCAAGCCAAAATTCAAGACAAGAGAAGAAATTTTATGGTCAAGGGATCAGGCACATTACTGGAATAGGTAAAGACAAGGCTGACTTGTCCAAAAAATGATTAAGTGCTTAAGTGCCTCAACTAGACCAAGTTAGGACCTAGTAGGATAAACAAGACCAAATTATGACCCTAGGTTAAGTTTCAAACCAAAAGTCAAGTCAAAAAGCAGAACATGGCTAGGTTCGAGTACTCGAATGGACCATCTAAGCGCTCAAACTTGCTTAGTCTAGACAAGTCCAAGTTGGTTGAGTGGTGATTGTTCCTGCAAGTAGTTAGGAGAGAAAGATAAGAAGAAAAAGAAAAAGAAGAAGAAGTGAAAAAAGAAGAGGGATTGGAGAATTGAATTGTACTGGTCCTTGACCTCATATAGTTGGTATTTATATTAGGGATGGACCCACTATACAATGTATATGGTATATCAATAGTATGGGTATAGTATACCACACCCTTATTACATAAATACCCTCTAAATACATAATATCACTCTTCAACACTCCCCCTCAAGCTGGTTAGTAAATGTCTATCATTCTCAGCTTGTCAATCAAGTACATGAACTATGCTTCACTTAGGCCTTTTGTAAACACATCTACAAGGTGATGTTGAGTTTGAATAAAGGGGGTTACATATGTACCCCTTTTTTAGATGATCCTTGATAAAATGACAATCCACTTAACATGTTTAGTTCTATCATGTTGCACGAGGTCATGTGCAATGCTTATGGAAGCCTTATTGTCGTAGTAGAGACTCATGGGTCCTCTTATTGGGAAACCCACTTTTGCTAATAACATCTTCAACCACAATGATTCACAGCTACCATGTGCCATAGAATGAAATTCAGCCTCAACACTGGATCTAGCAACCATTGACTGTTTCTTGCTTCTCCGGATTACCAAGTTTCCACTAAGAAAAGAACAATATCATGATGTAGACCTGTGATCTGTTATTGAACTAGCCTAGTTTGCATTAGTATACACCTCTACTCGACAATGCCCACTTCTCTTGTATAGTATACCTTTCCCTGGATAGCCCTTCAAGTATCTGAGAACTCTATATGCTACTTTCAAGTGATCCTGAGTGGGAGCATGCATGAACTTGTTGATGACACTCATAGTATGAGTGATGTCTGGACGAGTTAGAGACAAGTAGTTAAGTCATCCTATTAGCTTTTGATATCTCCCAGCATCAATTAACCGCACACTATCATTTTCTTTGAGTCTATGATTTACCTTAATGGGCTTGGCAGTTGGCACAAGGTTTATAGCTTTTCATTCCTAACTCTTTTAATAGATCTAATACATACTTTCTCTAAAAAAGAATGATGCCTTGATTGGACTTGGCACCTTCTATCCCGACAAAGTATTTGAGTGATCCCAAATCTTTTATTTCAAACTCCTTTGCTAAGCTGCTTTTAAGCCTGGCAATCTCCACATCATTATTCTTGGTAACTACTATATCATCCACATAGACTATTAGAGTTGTCTTCAGGGCTTGACGTTTGACGAAAAGAGTATGATCTGCTTGGACTTGTTTATATCCCGCTTTCACCATGACTGCCCTAAATCTTTCAAACCAGGCTCGTGGAGACTGCTTTAACCCATACAACACCTTCTTTAGCCTGTAAACTTTGCCTTTAACATTCGACAGGATGGAAAATCTAGGTGGTGGAGCCATATATACCTCTTCCTCCAAATCCCTGCGTAAAAATGCATTTTTCACATCAAACTGCAAAAGAGGCCACTCTTGATTTGTTGCCAGTGAGATAAGTACTCTTACTAAATTCATTTTTGCCACAGGGGCAAATGTCTCTTGGTAATCTATACTAAATGTTTGGGTATATTCCTTGGCAACTAGTCTTGCCTTGTACCTGTCTACAGTACCATTAGATTTGTACTTGACTGTGAGCACCCATTTACAACCCACTAACTTCTTTTCTCTAAGAAGATCGACTAGCTCCCATGTTTTGTTCCTTTCTAATGCTTTCATTTCTTCCTCCATAGCATCCCTCCATTTAGGGTGTATGATAACCTTAGATACACAGTAAGGGACAAAGATAAAGGGCAAAACAATAGAGAAATTATGGAAGGATGGTGAGAGTGCATGATATGAAACAAAATTAGACATTGGGTGTTTCGTAAAAGTCCTCACACCCTTTCTAGGGGTGATAGACTGATCAAGGTCCAAACTATCAAAGATTTAAGCAGGTAAAGGGGAAGAAGGAATAGGGAGACCATTACCTGATTTAGGAATTGGTTCCAGTGTAAACTCTTAGAGTGGTTCATGAGAAGTTAAGTTTAAGTCTTCTTTTTTTCCTTGCTTCCCTTTATGAGTATAGACTTGTAGCTCTTTCTCCCCCTTTCCACCATTACTACTTCATCAAAGTGATAGATATGAACAAGAACTAGAAGTGGAATTGGAATCGAGAAGGACAACTCTTTACTTACAGACTGCTCCTCCTGAAGAGATGTCCCACCGGATGAGAAAAAAAGAATGGATTCAAAGAAGGTAACATCTCATGACGCAAATTTGCGATGAGTGGGGGTATGATAACACTTACACCCTTTCTAGTCAACGTGGTAGCCTAGAAAGACACATTTGAGTGCCTTATGGTCTAATTTGAAGCGATCAAGTTTAGATACATGAACATAATAGATGTAACCAAATGTCTCAAAGGGAAGAGAGAACAAAGAAATGTTTGGAGATAGAACTTCTAGAGGTGACTTGTAAGATAGAACATGAGAGGGCATCTTGTTCATGAGGTAGACAGCCATTTGAATGACCTTAGACTAAAAAGTCTTAGGCACATTCATAGTGAACATGTTGCACGAGAAATTTCCAGAATGTGTCTATTTTTCTTTTTTTTTCACTCCATTTTGTTCAGAAGTACTTGGACTTGTGGTTTGGTGAACAATACTCATCAAAAAAGGATGACAAGTCATGAGACCCCATTGTCAGATCTCAAGACTTGGAGTTTGGTGTTAAATTGCGTACATATCATAGCTTTGAAAGACTTGAATGCAATATTCACATCACTTTTATTTTTCAACAAATAAAGACTCGTGGCTCGAGAGTAGTCATCCATAAAAGTCACAAAATACTTAAAACCAGACAAAGTAGTAGGAGAAGGACACCACATGTCTGAATGCATAATTGAAAGTGGAACTAGACTTTTATTATTATTACTGATTGGATAAATGAACCTATAGTGCTTTGCCAATTGGCAATGTTCACAATAAATATCAAACTTAAAAATTAAAAAATCAGGAAACTTCTTCTTGAGGACAAAAAAGGTCAAGGGACCACGTCGACGATGCCATGTAAACAAGTCATTTGAAGTGGAAGAAGATACATTCTTCTTTATTGCAAAAGTAGCTACTGGTGGGTCGGAGTCTAAAAGATATAAACCATCCTTCTCATGCCCTAAACTTGTCATCTTCTTCTTCTCCATGTCCTAAAATACACAGTAGGAAGGAAAACATGTAACATAGTAGTTAAGATTTTTGGTGAGATGGATAATAGACAACAAGTTCAAGGTGAAGTTTGGAACATGAAGGATAGTGGTTAAACTTAAATCTGAAGTGGCAGTGATATCCCCTTGACTAGTGACAAAGGAAAGAGAACCATCAGCTATTCAAACTTTATCTTTTCTAGAACAAACCTGATATGAAGTGAATAAAGAGGACATACCAGTCATATAGTGGGAGGCCCTTGAATTAATGGTCCAAGAGCACTGGGGAGCGGTAGCTGAGGCAAACAAAGCGGATTGGATGTACTTGAGTGGGTGAAGGACAATGTGGGAGTCATGGAAGGATGATTAAGTTGAGAAACAAAATGTCAGAAAGACACGATCTCATTACTAGATAGAGCACCAATATCTAGAGAAGTGGGAGACATAGTAGGTAACTCTATAGGTGTAGAAGTCATTAAGTGGGCATTAGGTCTTTGTCCTCCAAGACGATCACCTACTATACCAGTATTGAACTACCATGGGAAGAAGAACGAGAGGCCACGTCTGGTGGGTGTCCATGAAGATCCCAACACTAATATTTGGTATGTCTAAAGCGACCACAGTGCTCACATTTAAGGCGATCTCAATCATTAGACAAGTAAATTTGCCACGACGACCTCATCCCATAGAGCTACCCCACTCCTTTTGAATGAACTCGAAACTAGTGTGGATTTCTAGATGGAAGAGGCAGGAGTCATAACTCCATGTCGGCCTTCTTTATGGTGAATATGAGCATAGATTTCATTCAAAGTGAGAGGATGACCCATATTAAGGACTTGTACCTTGCTATGCTCATACTTAGGGTTTAATTCTGTTAGGAACTTAAAGGTTTGAATCTTCTCTACATGCTTCTGATAAGTTGCTGTATCTTGTGAACATGATGGATGATAAATAGTGTAGTGTACTAACTCCTACATTTTCTTTAGTGCTGAATAGTATATTGCAAGGGGTTTGCCTCCTTATTTAAATTGGGCAATCCTTTGCCTAAGTTCAAACACCTTTGTTGTGTGTCCAATTTTAGAATATGCATTGGCTAAAGAATCCCATATTTGATGTGTTGTTTCCAGGAACAAATAATGATGACTAATTTCTAGTTTCATCGAACCAAGTAACCATCCCATAACCATCACATTTTCTATCTTTGGATCATTTGTGAAGGGCCTCTTTGCTTCCCCTGTCAAATATTCTTTCTTATCTCTGCCCTAAATATAAATGAAGACAGATTTTGACTATGTAAGGTAATTAGTACCATCAAATTTAATGGTGGTAATAGAATTGTTGAGGATTCAAATACCACATCCCTTAGTGTACTCATCTCACTCTTTTTTAAACTAGATGTTTGGCTCACCTCGGACATGATGAAACCTGATCACTGATCACAACCAGGAGTAAACAGGGAACGATAACCCTCTAATACAGTGGGCATTTGGTGTAGTAGGAGACAAGGGGTTACTGAGGGACACAAGTTGCATAGGTCCTCGGAAGCACAATCAGATCTTTAGATTCCATTTTCCCAACAAAATCCTTAAGTTCTAAGTAGCACAACAGTGGATTCGAATGGGCACCATCGCTATTCATGACCTGGGTGAAAATGATAGAGAGGAAAAGTGACGAATCTCCTTCGATACTTAACCAAACTTCTCACAACTTGTCTCAAAAGATTCCCCTATCAAAGATGACCATTCCTTTTCAAGCAATTGAAACAAGAACTCCTCATGTGAGTAGAATCATCAAAACTTCACAAAAAGAGGGTTTTCAGGTTGTTGGAGAAAACCTCTCGAAAAACCCACTTCTAGGCTTCAAAAACTTCTTAAAAAATCACCAAAAATTCTCTATAAAAGACAACGATCCAAGATTTGGCTTCGGTTATCTCTGACACATGCCCGACCTACTGACGTTAGTTGTATGGATGCTAATGTCAGTAGGGGTTTGGGCTCGTTGTCTTCTTTTGTAGGCTTAGCTCGACTTGTTTGATGGTTCTGATACAAAGTTGATTGAGTGGGGATTGTTCCTATAAGTAGTTAGGAGAGAGAGAAGAAGAAGAAGAAGTGAAAAGAGAAGAGGGATTGGAGAATTGAATCGTATTGGTACTTGACCTCATACGGTTGGTATATATAATAGGGATGGATCCACTATACAATGCATATGGTATATCACAACATGGGTATAGTACACTACACTTATTACATAAATACCCCCTAAACACATAATATCACTCTCTAACAATCCAGAAACTGTCTAGACTCGAGCACTCGAATAGCACTCTTCGAGTGCTCAAATGACCATGTTCATGCATTTGAAAGGCAATCCGAGCGCTCGAATTTGCCAGAATTGGAAACTCCAAATTCGAAAGATTAACAATAGCTAATTTTTTTTACCATTAGAATAAAGCTGTTGGGGCTTGAAAAGTGGTACTTTTGACACTATAAATATGGGTCTTAATCCCCATTGAGACCAACTAATAATATATAATTGATTAAGCTATTGTTGGGGGAGTTCCAAGCTTTGCAGGAAGCTATCTATTCAATTCTATAGGTACATCTATATGTGAAGTAAAGCCACACAACTTAGGAAAAATTATCTTGGTAAATTTTTATAACCAAGTTGTGTTGGGAGTTGAAAGACTCAATATTTGAGTTGAATTGAGATCCTACTTGCACCAAAACAATATATACCTTAAGGAGCTCTTAATACTGAACAATAGAGTAAAATGAGCCTAATAAGAGGCTTGAGCACTGAAAACCATCTTCTCTATTGCATTTGATCTTTTGCCAGAGACACCGAAAGTAAAACGACTGAAGTCCACCGACGACATTGGATTAGAGCACTCGTCGGAGACACCGAGTTCAAAATCTTCCTTCACTAGAGACACTAGAGAAAATGAAGGCATGTACTCAATAAAGGTAACATCCATAGAGACAATTGCTTCCGAGGAAGGGGATAATAAGACTTTTACCTTTTTGGCTCAGAACATATCCACTCAGAAAGATACATATGAGGGATTTGGGGTTCAATGTGGACTTATTCATACTTGGAAACATGGGCATAATAAACACATTCAAACACCTTTAGAGGAATAAAGGAAATAAAGGAGAAACAGTGAAGTTTTGAAACCAAGGATGTGAGATGGCATGTCGTAGAATTCTAAGAGATTCAGTGTAAAGAGGAAGTAGAAGAAGAAGAGAAAAATGAAAGGAGAATACATATGGACCAAGGATGTGAGATGGCACTCTGTTTTTGCTTTATTTATTTATTTTTTTTATCTATAGGCACCTAAGGTTTACATCAACATTAAAAGCAGTCACAATCTCATCCACTACACTTACATTAGTAGGATCAATTGCCATTACATGATCTAAAACCTCTATTTAAGCACAAGTAAAGATTTAGAAGATGTGCAACAAACAAAAAATCTGAAAGCTGCAAGGCAACTACAAATACAAAATTTCCATTGTTGTACAAGTACAATGGCTAGAAGATTATGAGATGTGTTAGGAAAAGCAACATGAATGAATAGTATTTAGTTCAAAGAAGGCTTCAAAAATCATGCTGTTGTATTTGTAATTATGTGGCACAATTTTTGAGGGGGAAACTGTAGACACAAGAAAAAATGCCGTGACTAACAAAATTATAAAAATACCCTTGGCCGCGACTAACTACACTAGTCGCACCACCCAAATTGTCGCGTATGCCTAGGACACCTGTCGTGACTAACCATCCAGTTACAGGCTAGGTAGTCATTATGACTAAACCATAGTCGCGAGCCATGAAACTAGAAAACTCATGTTCGATACAAACTCAAATTCTAAAGGTTGTTGGATGAAACTTGCGAGAATAGATTTGAGTCATAAAGTATAGAAAAATAAGAAGAAAGAGGGAAATGAAGATAAAAGAAGAGAGTTTTTGGAGAAAGTTTGTACTAGAGTTGTTCCTTTCTCTCTCTATATATATATATACACATATATATGTAGAGTGTTGGTATACCCTTGGTGTGGTATACCATCCCATTACATTTATACAACCAATGTGGCCATACTACCCCTCAATACATTATAACTCAACACTCCCCTTCAAGCTGGTGAATAGATATCTATCATTCCTAACTTGTCTACAAGTTACGAAAACTGAGCACCACTCAGACCTTTAGTGAACATATCTGCAATTTGATACTTGGTCTGAACAAAGGGAATACATATGCAACCTGACTTAATATGGTATTTATTGAAATGTTGATCAATCTCCACATGCTTGGTCAGATCATGTTGCATTGGATCAAGTGTAATGTTGATGGCATGTTTGTTATCACACAATAGACTCATTGGTCCTTTCACTAGAAATCCAATTTCAGCAAGTAACATTTTCAACCATAGTAATTCATATATTCCATTTGCCATATACCTAAATTCTACTTCTGCACTTGACCTAACCACTACTAACTATTTCTTGCTACGCCATGTGAAGATTACCCCAAACAAAGGAGAAATAGCCTAAAGTAGACCTCATATCAGTCAAGGAACCATCCCAATCAGCATCAGTGCATGCTGCTACAACCACTCTTTAATGATCATGTTTCTTAAACAAGACGAATTTCCCAGGATAGCCCTATAAATACTTCAAAACTCTATATGTTGCTTCCATATGAGCCTGTGTAGGAGTATGCATAAACCGGCTAATCACATTAACTGCATATACTATGTCTGGTATGGTTAAAGAGATAAATAAGACACCCTATGAGTCTCTGATATCTACCAACATCAATCAACCTCTCACTGTCATCTTCTTTGAGTCTATGATTTACCTTAATAGGTGTGGCACATGGTTTACAATCCATCATTCCTAAGTCCTTTAGTAAGTCCAAAACATATTTCCTTTAACAAAGAAAGATCCCTTGTCTAGACCTTGCAACTTCAATTTCAAGGAAATACTTAAATGACCCGAGATCCTTGAGTTCAAACTCTCTAGTTAAACTGCTTTTAAGATTCACTACTTCCACCTTGTCAATACTTGTAACTACTAAATCGCCCATATTTACAATAATTGCTATCATTTTTGACTTAGTCTCTTCATAAACAAAATATGATATGCCTGATATTGTTTATATCCAATCTTAATCATGGTTTCCCTGAACCTTTCAAACTATGCTCTTGGGGATTGTCTTAACCCATAAAAAGCCTTCTTCAACTTAGATACCTTTCCTTTTGTGCCCGATACTCAGAATCTAGGTGGTGGATTCATGTAAACTTCTTCCAAATCTCCATGTAAGAAAACATTCTTTACATCAAGTTGGAGTAAAGACCATCCTTGATTTGCAGCAAGTGAAATTAAGACTCGAACTGAATTCATTTTTGTCACAGGAGCAAAGGTCTCCCGGTAGTCAATGCCAAATGTCTGTGTGTATCCCTTAGCAACCTGTACCTATCAATTGAACCATCCGACTTGTGCTTCACAGTAAATACCCACTTACACCCAACAGTCATCTTCCTTTAGGGAAAGTCAACTAGCTTCCATGTGTCATTCCTTTCCAAGGCATTTATCCCCTCTTCCATAGTAGCCCTCCAATGTGGTTGTGATAAGGCTTCAGGTACACTGTGAGGGATAGTGACAGAAGACAAAGAAACAACAAAACTTTGAAAAGAGAAAGAGCATGATAGGAGACATAATTAGATATGAGATGCTGAGTGCATGATCTAATACTCTTTCTAAGAGCAATAGGAATGTTAGAATCATCTACTAACTCATGTGAATAACGGATGTTACCTGTTTCAAGAATTGATCCAAAGAAGAATCTTGAATGAGGAGATGAGAATTTTGATCACTTTGCCGATTTTGATCCTTATTACTTTTTTCTTTAAGTGTACACTGGAAGTTCATTCTCCTCCTTTCCACCGGCACCACCATTATCAAAATGATATAAAGTAACTGGAATTGGAAGCGGAATAGAGGAAGACAACTTTTCACCTAAATTTTCCACCCAAAGAGAAGTCTTACCCGAAGAAATGAAGGGAATAGACTCAAAAAATGTCACATCCCGAGATACAAATTTTCTACGGGTAAGTGGGAGGAAACACTTGTATCCTTTCTGATTGGTATCATAGCCTAGAAAAATACATTTAAGTGTTTTTGGGTCTGGTTTTGTGCGATCATTTTTTAATACATGTACATAACTAATGCACCCAAAGGTTTTTGAAGGTAAAGAAAATAAAGGAGTTTTAGGGGAGTATTTCTAAGGGGGGTTTAAATAACAAAACCTTGGTGAGCATCCTGTTTATAAGGTAACTAGCTGTTTAAATGGTGTCAAACCAGAAGGTCTTGGGCACATTCATCGTAAACATAATGACACAAGCAATTTGAAGTAAGTGTCTGTTCTTCCTTTCAGTTACCTCATTCCATTCAGGAGTACTCAGACATATAGCCCGATGAACAATTTCAAACTCATCAAAATTTGAGGAAAGGGAACTGGAAAGATATTCCCCACCATTATCAGACCTTAGGACACAAAATTTAGCACTAAATTGTGTACCAATCATGTTATTAAGTGATTTAAATGTAGTATACACATCACTTTTTTCTTTAATAAATAGACCCATGTTACTCGAGAATAATTAGCTACAAAAGTAACAAAGTATCGAAACCTAAATGAAGAGCTAATCAGAGAAGGACCCCAAACATTAGAATGAACAATAGAAAATGTCGATGAAATTCTATTATCACTCAATGGATAAACTAAACAACAATGTTTTGCCAACTTGCAAGATTCACAATGAAAATTTGTACAAAAAGATTGGAATTTAGGAAACATCTTTCTTAGAAAAGAAAAAGACAGATGACCAAGACGTTGATGCCACTAGAACAACTCATCTATAGTAGTGGGGGCAATATCTTGTCTTATTATTGAAAATGCAACAGAAAACTGATGATCTAAGTCCAGAATATAGAGACCATCAAAATTAGGAACATGAAGGACAAAAGACAACAATAACAAAGTGGTGGCAGATAAATCACCATAACCAGCTACAGACAAGTAAGAACCATCAGCAACACGAGCCTTATCTTTTCTAGAACTAACATGATAGGACGTAAATAGGAAAGACATACCGGTCATGTGATGAAAAGCTCCTGGATCAATGATACAAAAACTCTGTGATGTGGAAACAAATGCTGATAAAGCTGATGTAGATGTACTTAAGCTTAAAGATGTAAGTGATGATGTGGTGGCTGCTGAAGAAATCTGAAGCTGAGAGACAAGCTGGTGAACGACCTCAATCTCCTCCTAAGATTGTATTCAAATATCAAAATTCTCTTGAAAACCCATATATAACTAGGCTCTTTTATAGGACTAGACTTAGAACAACCCTCCAAGTAAAGTAAAGACTTTCAATCACTTCTTATGTTTTCAAGATCCACTAACTAATAAACTTGACCATAAACTCGTAATACAACTTATTAGGCTCATAAAAACAACTTTGGAATGAGAAAAGTCACAAGAAAACTCAAAACTCGTAGTCTCAGGTTGACCCTAGTCAGCATAGACACATTTTAGTAAAATGGCCACAACTTCCTCTAAAAAAATCAAATTTCCACACCATTTAAGGCATTGGAAACTAGACTCATAGAGCTTTTCAATGGAATATGGCTCAAAGTCTAATTCACATTGAGTTGGTTCAGGTGTACCTTAGAAGTTACCTAAAAACTGTTGACTGAGAAGAGTTCTAGAATCTTGCCAAGCTAATGACTTGTCTTGCCACATTAGCTGTAGTGTCATAGGAAATTTGGATGTCATGATCTGAGTTGTCATGGGACACTCTGGTGTTGAGCTCCTCTGGTTGAAAAAGACTCGCCCTCAAGTCTTACTCATCTTCTTCTTCATGATATGGTGAAAGGTCAGAGACATTGAAAGTTGTTGAAACACCATAATGTCTTGAAAGCTCAACCTTGTATGCATTTTCTCCAATGTGTTAAGCACTTTGAAAGGTCCATCATCTTTGGGCATGATTTTAGCATGACACCTAGTTGGAAAGCGCTCCTTCCAAAGATGAATCTACACCAAATCACCTTCCTTGAATGCTGCTGGTTTACGGTGTTTATTGGCTTGCTTATTGTACTTGTCAGTTTACTTGAGAATTTGATCCTAAACTTGCTCATGCAGCTTCTTAATATGCTTAACTCTTTCCTCCAAATCTTCACTAAAATGATGAGTGGTAGGAAGGGGTGCTAAGTCCAAAGGACTTATAGGATTCTGTCCATAAACAACTTTGACTGGATTACAACTAGTAGTTTGGCTAGTATACCGATTGTAAGCAAATTCAGCTTGAGCTAGGAGGAGTTCTCATTTTCAAATGTTTTTACCCACCAAACTTCTCAAAAGATTTCTCAAATTTTGATTAACAACCTCTGTTTGCTCATCAGTTTGTGGTTGACAAGTCGAGTTAAATTGAAGTTTAGTTCCAAGCTTCCGCCAAAGAGTGTGCCAAAAGTATCTCATGAACTTTGTATCTAGATCTGAAGTGATGGTTTTTGAGATACTATGGAGTCTAACTATCTCATGAAAGGAAAGATCAACCACATGAGATCCATCCAAAGTCTTGCTACAAGGAACAAAGTGAGCCATCTTAGAGTATCGATTAATGATGACCATGATAGAGTCCTTGTTCCTTTGTGTCTTTGGCAAACCCAAAACAAAAATTCCAATCTAACATCTTCCCAAGGTGCCTTAGCAATTGAAAGTGATGTGTATAATCCAGTATTCTGGCCATGACTCTTGGCAATGTGGCAAATTTGGTTGCGTTCTACATATCGCATGACATCTCACTCCATCTTTGGCTAATAGAAATTTTCTTTGACAAGAGCAAGTGTGTTGTCTCTTCCAAAGTGACCAGCAAGTTCACCACCATGAGTTTCAATGGTAATGACATTCCTCAAAAAGTATTGTGGAACATATAAACAATTGCCATTGAAGAAATAACAATAAGGACCTTTTGAGCACTCTTCCCATACATTAGCAAAATAAGGATCTTCATTGTACAACTCCTTCAAAATATCAAAGCCCAAGACCTTCACTTGCATAGTAGAAAGCAATGAATCTTGCCGGCTTAAAGCATCAGCTATTTGATTTTGAACACCCGCCTTATGCTTGCGAACAAATGAAAAGGCTTATAGGAACTCACTCTATTTGGCATGTCGGTTGTTAAGCTTTTATTGACTGCTCAAATACTTCAAAGCTTCATGATCAAAAAGTAGAATGAACTCTTTAGGGAGGAGGTAATGTCTCCAATGTTCTAAAGCACAGACAATGGTATAGAATTCCCTGTCATAAGTATTTCTTGCGAGATTCACTTAAATTTTTGCTAAAGAATACGATGGGTTTGCCTTCTTAGCTAAGTACCACACCAATGCCCACATTAGAAGCATCACAATCTACCTCGAACATCTTATCAAAATTTAGTAAAGACAAGATTGGAGCTTCAATCACCTTTTTTTTAATAAATTCAAAAACTCTTTTCAGCTTCATTTGTCCACTTGAAAGTACCTCTCTCCAAGCATTCGATGATAGGGGCAATGATCGTGCTGAATCCGTTTTATGAATCGTTGATAGAATGATGCTAGGCCATGAAAACTTCGGATGTCATGAAGTGAATTAGGATTAGGCCAGCTTGGGATTTCCTCGGTCTTGCTTAGATCCATCCCTTTCCCCTTGCTTTAAATGACATAGCCCCAAAAGATAGGGCTATTAGTGAAGAAGTGGCACTTCCTCAAGTTAGTGAACAACTTTTGTTTTCTCAAAGTGTTGAACACTTGCTAAAGGTGATCCAAGTGCTGCTATGCTTGTTGTACACCAAAAATCCTCAAAATATACAACAATAAAATGTCCAATAAAAGGTCTAACGACATGATTCATAAGGCGCCTAAAAGTACTAGGTGCCTTAGAAAGTCCAAAGGCATAACCATCTATTCATAGGGACCATCCCTTGTTTTGGGAGCGGTTTTTCATTCATCTCCCACTCTCATTCACATTTGATGATGGCCACTTTGAAGATCTATCTCAGAAAAGATAGTGACTCCATGAAGTTAATCAAGAAGTTCATCAAGGTGAGGAATTGGAAAGCGGTACTTGATGGTAATCTTGTTCACCGCTCTACTATCAACACATTCGCCATGGTCCATCCTTCTTGGGCACGAGAAGGGCTGGGATATCACATAGACTCGCATTTTCTCTTATCAAGCCTTCGTTCAAAATCTCTGACTTGTTTTTATAGCTCTTCATGCATCTTCTAACGCATTCTATAGGCTGCCTTTTGGGGAATGATAACACCAGACACAAGATCAATGCAATGTTGAATGTCTCTGATAGGAGGAAGACCAGGTGGAATTTCTTTCAGGGTGACATCTTGATATTCATTAAGAAGTTGCATTATGGGAGGGTGGTCATTTCTTTCTTCATTTTCTTATAGCACCACAAGAGCATAAGCTTCATTAACACATTTTATCACTTCAAAATAATCGTTATGGACTAGTGCTCTATAGTACAAATCTTAGAGATTCCTTTCTTCCATCATGATTTCTTTAACATTTGGAATATCAACTTTGGTATCTAGAAGATCACATTGGAAATCATAATCACTCCGAACACAATGGTGAAAAACCTTGGATCCGAGTGTGGTGGAAGGAATTAACTTCATCATCATCATCATCATCAGAAGAAGAATCATCCTCTGAATTTTGACGGAAATCAACATGTTCAAAAGGTTTATAGTGCTTAAGACGCTGCTAGAGTTGTTGCACTTGTCTCCTTAACTCATAATGCTCAAGATGTTGTTGGAGTTGTTGCACATGTGTTCTTACCTTAGCCACTTCAACAACATGAAGGTCTCTTTTGTGATGACCAAATCTTTGATACCAAATTGATATAAGATTTCAAATGGCTGTGCAACAAAGAGATTATACTTAAGCTTGTTCCTTGGTGCTATAGAACACAAGTGTCGTGCCCCGAAACCCACACCAGAAGAGCCATGAATTTTGGCATATGACATTAAATATTCATTCATTCTTAATCTGTAAATTCCATATAAATTTTTCACTTATTCTTTTCATTCATATACAACGGAATTACATATCATAAATCCTAACCATTCATATCGCATAATCAACTTGTAATAAAATTTTCATAATTCTATAAACCTGAAAACAATTCATAATCATGTGTTGGCATTCCCATTCACATAAACTAATAGTCTGATATAAATTAAACCATCATTTAAAAATTAAACATCAAAACTAAACCAAAATCCACTAACTTATTACATTGTTTTCAAATAAACTAAAATACATTATTGAACTAAAATAAAATAATGTCTCAATGTCTCATAGCATATATCCAATCTTTTAACTCTCCAATCTTTCCTACCAGTATTGCTATGTAGCTATCACCTCATCATCTGCAGTGCCAAACTTAGGGTGAGGTTGACAAACTCAGTGGTTAACAATAAACTAAAGAATATGGGATTAAGACTTAGCACGATCAAAACGAAATAGATAATTGCATATTTTTTAACAATATAGGAACTAAACAATTAACATATAAAAACATATACTGAACTGAAAACATTAAAAGACGTATACATTTAGATAGTTTAAACAGAATAAAACAAGTACATGTAACTGAACTGAACAAGACGTGCAAAACAGATACATAAGCCAATACAGAGAACAGTTTCATAAGCCAATACAAATAACAATTCTATAAGCCAATACATATAACAATTACACCATTTAATCCTTGGTGAAAAGGGCTAGTCGCACCATTTAAACCTAGGTGAGAAGGGTCCAGTCACATCATTTAGTTTCCGGTGAGAAGAATCCAGTCACACCATTTAACCTCTGGTGAGAAGAGTTCAGTATAGTTCACACCATAAACCAGGTGTGATGAGTATCATCTTTCATCTTCCTTGGTGACAAAGGGTGGCTTATAACAACACCATAATAGAAAACAATCAACAATTATAATTACAGTACAAAACATATAACGATCCATATCAAAATATAAGCAAATTCATAGCACTTTAAACCATAAATGCTTGATCCTCCTAAACACAGAACTATGAAACAATCGATTTGTACTATAATCATGAAGAACATAAAACATTCATATCATCAATCAATCATAGTTCTTTACAAATTAAGAAGATAGTCTTTACGATCCTATGGAAACAATTATCAAAACTAAAAGTACTAGTGCCTTTCTAAAGTTGCTCTAACATTCAGATCAACATATGTGCATTTAAGTGATCCTATGTGTGTACAAAACTTATGTGACATGTGTTAGCATTCTAAGTGT